>VZUI01064840.1:0-147874 GCA_013401135.1 Cettia cetti | reverse complement strand
CCTTCCCTTCCCTTCCCTTCCCTTCCCTTCCCTTCCCTTCCCTTCCCTTCCCTTCCCTTCCCTTCCCTTCCCCATGATACATTTTGCATGGATAACGCTGAAATTCAGAAGTTCTTGAGGGTTTTCAGGAACTTCAGTTCATGCAAATGAAAATTCAAGTTGAAATCTGGGGATGAGTGCTGCCACAGAGAGTCAGGTCCTTTGTCACCCACCAGCAGCTCCACGCTGGGACTGGTGCCCTGCAGCACCAGAGAGGAGGAGCAATTCCCTGTATCCTTTGCTAGGCTGGGTATTTCTCATTCCAACACATAAAAGCAGTTTGTCACTTCAGCAGGAGAGGATATTCCTCTCCTTTCACCCTCTCCAGTATGGCCCCATCAACATCCTTGTGTTGTATTTCCAGCCTTGACTTTGTAATACAGATCACAGCTGGTTGGTTTGAATTTCCCCTGAGTTACCCAGGATGCTGCTGAAAGCACAGGAAGAGCAGAAATGCTTTAATCAGTTAAATCAATCAAACAAAAAAAAAAAAAAAAAAAGTAGACTAGACCTTAAAATTTACCCTGCAACCTTTGCTACTCGCTGCGATGACGTCTTTGCCCTATTTCTTTAAGTGCAGGATTTTATTGGGACTTGGCAGAAGGGTGAAGTGAGGAAGACACGGGAGGGGGTTTGCTGAGTTAAAAAAGGAAAAAGAAAATGTCAGTGAGAAAATGGAAATACCCTGATGTTCTCCAGCCTAGTGCTGGAGCCAGTCCCTCTCTCTCCCTCTTCCAGGGAAGGGGCTCCTTTTGCATTAGCTTTCCATGGCCATATTCAATCAGTTTGCTCTGACATGGAGCCAAGAAAGGGCTTTGCTGTGTGATGCTGGGTCCTGCGTGTGTTCAGGCATCCACAGCTGCTCCCCAGCAAGGGCTGCCTTTTGACTACTGAGGGGTTTTTTATAGCCACAGAGGGCAACTATTAATAGATGAGATTTACCAAAACACAGAGCTAGGCAGTGTGGTGTAGAGGGAAAGAGGGAAACCTGTGGGATTTATGTCAGGAAAATTCCATGTTGAATTTATGCTGGAAGACGCAGTAAAAATGAATATGCCAAGAAGGGGATTTAATCTGTAACTTTGGGCCATGCCAGCATTTCTCCTCCATTAAGGATCTGCCCCATCACATGGAACACGTTGCTGAATTATTTCTTCAGCATTAAACAGTACAAAGTGTACGGAGGATGAAGATAAGACACATAGACACGAAATATCAGCTTTTCTGAGATGTGATTAAATACCAAAAGGAAGCAGAGGCATTCCTGACCCTGGACACATTTTATTTTGATCAGACGTGGGATTAGGGGTAAAATGTGAAGAATTCCACGTTGTGTGGATGGAAGGAGCTGAGCAGGAGTTTGCCTCTCTGTTTATTGATTAATTTCTAATTTCCATGATACAATGCAATGAGCCTGGTGGCCCTGTCAGACTCACAAATTATAATCATATATTGAAGACGACAGGTTTGGGAGCATTGAGCAGAAAGGAGTGAGACAATTAAAGCTGCTTTTGAAGTCAGAACTCAGACATTGATTAAATATCATAAAATCCAGATGATATCAATTAATAGAGCCATCACTGTAATCATCTGCACATTTTTTGTGCACCTTCCAAAGGCACAATGGGGAGTTACATTCCCAGGCCAAGAAAAGATCCGCTGACTATCAGGAGAGTGTGGGTATCAAAATCCCCTTTACACTTTGAACAGCTTTGCTTTAAGTTGTTTTGTGTTTCCTTAATTACTTAATTTGATTTTTTTAAATTGAAAAAGAGACAATGAGAGATTAACTGGTTACAAATTTCGAGTAAATAAAGAGTTCTACACTCATTTAGAGAATGTGAGTAGATGCCAGAAAAGGCAGAGCTTAGTTTGGTTCACGTGAGTGTGATGGAGAATGGAAATATTTCCAAACTGTCTGAACTGCTTAGGTTTGCACAACTGGCTGAGAAAAATTACAAAACAACATTTTTATGTGATCTCCTGTTTTCCATGAGCTTGGTGATGCTCTGTTCCTGTCCTCAATCCCTGAAAATGGCTCTGGAGGCAAACACAGGCATGCCTGAGGAATAGTCATAATTGCATAAACTGATATTATTCAAAACACCTGAATATGTTTGGGCTTGGCATTTCTGGTTAAGGGTTTTGATTTTGCCTTCATGCTGATTCCTCCCAAAATGTGAGGTGTCACTGTTCCTGCACTGGGAGCTGAGGAAGAGCATTGGCTATTTGTAGTTGTTTCTCAGTTCCTTAGGGAACGGTTCCTGCCATCTGTTCACTGCAGGTATAGACATGATTGAGAGAATTAAATCCCAAAGTCTTTATAATTGCTGGGAAAAGGCAGATCCTTCCACTAGGATTTAGAGCCTGAAAACAGGAATCTGAATTCACTCAGAGTTTGCATCAGGCTTCACCATCATGCTGTGTTCATTAACAATCATTCAAGATTTCCGATTTTTAAGTACATAATGTTGTTCCAAACAGAGGTTCTGCTTTCTGCCTGGACTAAGCTGCACATCCCGAGCTCTTTGAAGTCCACAGAAAGACTGAACTCCCAAAGACCTTGGTCTTTGGCGTCATCTCCCCATCCAGAGCAGAAGTGAGGCTGGGAGTCTTCCTGAGATGAAGGGAGAGCTCCTACAGAGCAGAACTGCAATGGAATAAGCAGGAGAAATGTTCTGGGTAAGGATTGATGGCAACAGTTCACAGCATTATAAAAATCTCTTCCCTTTTGCCTCCAGCATTTTTACCACGACTGTGTCAGTGCCAAAACCCAGAACACACTCACTAATTCCTCCAGAATTGATCGGTCAGGATAAACTTCCAAACACAGAGTAAAACGCTTCCGTCAGACACATCAGAGTGTTTCTCCCAGTTTGCCTGGAGAAATCTGTGCTGTTTGATTTCCTTCCCTGCATCCAATTTGATTCAGAAAAGGGCTGCAAGTTCCTGGCTCCCTCCTCATACACTCAGAATTCTTGTGACAGATTTACTTTTGGGGATAGATTTATTCTCGTGTTTGTGCTATAAAATGTCCTATTTATAAAGGGTGATTAGACACTGGAATGAGCTGCCCAGGGAGGTGGTGGAGTCACTGTGCCTGGAGGTGTTTAAGGAAAGTCTGAAGGTGGAATTTAGGGCCATTGTGTAGTTGACAAGGTGGTGTTTGGTCATAGGTTGGACTTAAAGACCTCAGAGGTCTTTTTCAACTTAATTGACTCTGTGATTATGTCTTAATTCAGGCTCAAACCTTTAATTATTCTTGTCTTGATCAGACACAAAGTTCTTTTCATATCCTCCTGGGAACAATACCTGAAGAATTTCTGGGTTTTGATCTATAAAACCATCGTGAGGAGATAGCCCAGTAGTGCTTGCAGGATAAATAAGGCAGCTGAATAAGGCAGGACATCAAGTTTTGCAAAGTCCTTGAGCTGGCACAGAGTTGTGGAAGTGAGGGAATTCATAGCAGTCCCCCTCTGCCTGTGACGGGGAGCTGCAAGACATCTCATGCTAACAAAAGCTGTAAAAGTATGGGTTTGTGTAATTTGAGGTCTGTGTGCAGGGGCAAAAATGACAACCTGCAGTTCTTGCTGGACCCTTTGCAGAGTTGGTTTTGTAGCCATCAAGATCTTAAGTGCTGTAGAAGTGGTTAGTGACACATCACCAAGAAATTATAGGAGCAAACCAGAGCAAAAGCTGATGTGTGGCTGAGATGAGCAAATACAGTGACAGAGAGTGCAAATTTATGGGGAAATTAAAATGCATGGCCTGTCCATAGCAGTCGTGCTCAGGGCAAAAGTTGGTAAAGAAATTTGCCCTAAAGGGAAATTAGTTTTCCCCCTCCTGTGCTATCGTTTGACAGTGGAGAACAGATCTTTGCATTCTCACAGCCCTCTGCAAGAGGTCTGGGTTTGATTCATGTGGATCCACAGGCTTGTGGTGCCAAAAGAGGCAATTTCTGCACTCGTGTCTGAAGGCCAAATATATGGGTATGATTTCCTATAGTTTACAGTTACATGCTGGATCAGAGCTGTGCGTTTCATAAGCTGCCAGTCCAATTTAGCAGGGTCTTGGGAAATGTGTCCCCCAGGGAACGCTCACAATCAGCCTTGTGTTTTGGGCTGATAGTGCCTGTTTTCTGGTACGCACGTTAGCAGATCCATATGTGAGGAAATCCAAACCTCCTTCCACCCAGCTCCTAACCTGGGCACTGGCTGAGGCTGCTGCCCACTGCCGATTTTCTGAGGGCTACATCCTCCAGTTCAGGAACTGTCCACTCTGGGAAGCACAAATGTACAACAGGGATCTGTGCAGGAGCTGGACAGGTTTAAAAAACAGAAATTCTGAAAGTTCTAGAGTGCTTGGAAAAGGCACATTTACACCTTTCCTCCTGTGTCTTGTTTTGGGCTTAGCAGAGGGAAGTGAAGGGTAGGAATTTGATGTCAAGGAGTTCATTATGTTTGTGGTGTCTCTTACAGACACTGTTGGCAGGTTTTGCTTCCCAGCAGTCTCCATGACAAAGGTATGATCTACTACATCTCTCTTTTGCTCTTTTATTCATTTCTTTCTGTTTTCCTAGAGAGCAAGAGTAGAAATAAAAGAAAAAAAAATAGTTGGCTTTAGGAAAAACACTGTCCACAATATTTTCTTTCTGCAGCTCTGAATTATTTTCACTGCAGGTGTGTTGTTGTTTCTGCCAGATCACCTGGCAATTGACTGTGGATTCTGGGAACTTCAAAGCTAAAAGTTCTCATGTAAAATTTCTGTTTCAGCGACTGACATTTTCTATTTCCTTGTAATCTCGTCATGGCTGGGAAAGAACAAGAGTAACCAGCTTTTGTAAATATCATAATATTTAGTAGTCTTTTGCATCTGACTATTCAATTTTTTCTTTTCACTAAAAAGTGTGTTCAAGGCTTTACAGCTGAAGGTAAAGATTTATTGTTATGATCCATCAATATTCCCTGAAAAAGCTCCCTAGAAACCAAATAGAGAGAAATATCATTCCTTTGTTGTGACAGAGAGAAAAAAAATAACAAACCAAACTCTTGAACCTTGAAAATGTGAAGTTTCTGTTGCCAGACACTTGGTTTCCTTGAACTGAATTCTCCATCACCAGACCATGTTCTTTGTGATCTCACTTGGGTGTCTCCTACACTTTTCTGCATAAGATGAAACAAGAGGAAATTTTAACCAGTCTCATTTGAATCAGATTTTCATTTCTTTCTCAGAAAAGAGGAAGATTGGGATTATCCTAACTACTGATGATCTTCCCACTGCAGCAGGACCTGCTTCATGCATAACCCTGCCAGGAGGTTAAAAAAGGAGATTTGGAAGTCCATGGGTTGTAAAAATGAAAGCAGAAAAAGAAGCGGCATCTCCAAAGCAAAAGGGATGTTTTGCAAGCTGCATATTTGGAGTGGTTATTTTGGCCCATCAACTCCAGAAGGATCTGCAATAAACATGCTAGGTCCTTTGTGATTTTATGTAATTTTGTTTTATTTTATTGTTGATGTCGGCCTGATTCCAAGTCGCTCTTCATTCCAATCTCAATGTATATCTCCCTTTGTGGCACGAGGTTTATGTGCAGGGAGGATTAGTGTCAAAAAGTGGGATGAAAGGAGAGAAGAATTTGATCTTGTTTCTTTTTTCACCCTGCATTTTTTGCTGTGTGGTAATTAGGGAAGATGCTGAAGGAGCAGCCCCTTAAAGTGCCAGCAGCACTGGCAGGGACAGTGCCAGGTGTCCCCTTCTGCAGGGGCAGTAATTGCACTGTGAGCACCCCATGGCCACGGTGCTCCCAACCCTGACCTGTGTGCTGCTTCCTAAAAATCCCAAATATTCCCATATACGTGACCCACGGAGCTCACCCAGGGTCCTGACCCATCCCACCCACAAAAGGTTGCTACTGCAAGGGCAGAGGGCACAGGGAGCTGGAACCCAGGGCAGGGCTGTGTCCGTGGGGTAATTCCGTGCTTTCCTGGACTCTACAGAGGGGACACAAAATGTTTCCCAGTGTTCCAGAAGTGCCAAACCAAAGTAACTCCAACTGTGGCTCCCACGGGTCTCACCAGCAAGGCAGAGGTTTGGGCAGGCTGCAGATGGGATCTCAAGCCTGACCCAGGATGGAGATGAGGAAGACAGGCCAGAGTTGAGTATTAGTATTAGAAATTTTTTAGAAAAATTTAATAGAGAAGTTTCTCTGAGTTAGTCTCATAGCTAAAGAAAATTCTGTCCTAAAGTCACAGGTTTCCTCTTGATCTCTAATTTCCAGAGGCTCTACCTAACATTTCCCCTGTTGAAGGGAGTTAAGACAGGCTGCACTCCTGATCTCTGGTGTTTTCATAAAAAATAAGATTGATTGAAATCAAAATGTCCCTTACTTGAGCTGTTTTGCAGTGCCCATATCTGTTGGTTGTTCTTGAAATCTTTGGGTTGAGAGGTGGTAGAAGCCAAATATTAGAACCATGGCTGCTCCCTGACTGAAGGCAGAGCCTGGTTCCACAAGAATCTCTGTTTATGATGTTAATGTGCTGCCCTGTCTTCAGAAATGGTGAAATTGAGGGATTTGGGAGGGACCAGCTCATTGCAAGGAGTGCTGATGTTCCATCTGTGGAGCACCAGACCGTCAGGACTTTTTTGGAGATTGTAAAATACAAGCCAAAGATTGTAAAATATGACTGAAGGCTCGTAAAATATGATTAGTGGCCACCAGCAGAAAACTTCAAGGATCTGCAGCACAGGACACCACTTATTTAAAAGAAAGATGATCCATATTATCAGAGAATGCAGGCTCAAGGGATAGAGGAGCTAATCCTTGCTGTCGGTTTTCCCATTCAGAGGACAAGGAAAAATATTCCGTTCGCCTGTTTCATGACTTCCTCACTCATGGTAAAATTTCTTGAGGGGAGGCCCAGCACAAGGGGTTTTGTCCTGCTTCAGCATCACTTCAGTGGGTGGATGGGGCTTGGAGCAGTGCAGGCTGGTGTCAGGGCTTTGACCAGAACGGAATTTCTCTCTCCATGTTTAGGAAGCTTTCTGAGGCCCAGAGGGGAAGCAGTGTGCAAGTGCCAAGCAGCACAACTGAGAGTTAAAACAGCCTGAAGTTTATACACCTTCCTCTATGGGTTTCAATTCTCCTGTGTACTTGAATGAGGTTGGCTGCAGCCAAAAGAGGTTTTCATGAAGTGGCAAAGGAAATCTGTTTTAACAGAACAGGTTCCTGAGAATATCCTCACGCCACTTCTCTCTTTATGGTTTGACTTTTCTCCTTGTTACAATGGAAAAACATCAGGGTAACCAGGGCAGAGGGAATATCAGATGGAGATGAGGGATAGATAAGAAGCAAATTACAGTACATTTCTCATGGGTCATTTGGCTCTAGTCTTGAAAAGAAAAGGAAAAAAAAAATCTCAAAGTAGTAAAAGAAAGAAAAAGAGACAATCAAAACAAATAAACCTGCCAGTGTTGCTGATTTCAAAGGCCTGTGAAATGTGCATATATGCTTCATAATGCTTTGCTGTTTTAAATGAAATGTTCCATCCTTTAATCCTACTCACTGTCTCAGAAGTTAATTGTACAGTAAGATCACCATTCTCTCTGCCAAGACTTTTCCTTTGTTTTCTTGGTTCTTTTTTTTTTTTTCCTCTCCCTGCAAGTTGGCAAGGCAGTATATCTTTTCCTAGTTCTGTGCAGTTGGTTATTTTCTGTAGTATATTATGGAATTCTGTGCAGCTTAATAATTTGTTATGGTCATGCAAGGAAATGGGGCTTTTCAGTTCTTGCTGCTTGAGGGAACTCAAAATTGCTCCACTCTTGGACCTAGACCCTGCAAAAGCAGAAGGCTCAGTGGTCAGATATTTATGGTCTGTAGCACTGCAACTCTTTCTAAACCTGTGTAAAGGTTATCTAAAGGTGGGGTGTAAGAACTGGGTAGTAAAGCCTGAAAGGATAAAGAGAGAGAAGGAACAAATAATGTTGTGTACATGAACAGCCATCCCAAATTTTTGCCCAGAGCTCAGATAGAACATGTTTGACATTTGAAAATTTTTGCATCATCTTTTTCCCCAAGCCTCTGCTCTTTCTTATCCTGGCCAGAAGCAGCAGCAAAAGTGCCGGGGGAAAAAAAAAAAGAAAAAAAAAAAAAATCTGTTTTCACTGTACTTCTGAATCTGAGCCCAGGTTTGTGAAGGATTTGGCAAGGATTTACAAACCTTTGAGAGAATCTGTGTGGAGATCTGAGGAAACCCGCCTCCCTCCTTCAAAAGCAAGTTGCCTTGGCCAAAAATTGGGCAAAAATTGGTCATTTCAACTGATGTTTCCTTTGAGATCTTGGATTTGAACCTGAAACTGCACTTTGAGAATCAAATTTTGCTCTAACTCTAGATTTACACTGGAGCAAATACATCACAGTCAGTGCTGATATTTGTGTGCAGCCCAGTGAGAGCAGAGGCTGGCTCAGAGTGCAGATTCACACGAACAAACCAAGAGAGGACCCAGCACAAAATCTGGAGCAGGCCAGACACCGAGTTTATTCCAACCTGTTGCTGTGACTCAGGATTCAGTTAAATAGATCCTGCACCAACAACCTCCAGGAGTTAAGTGATTGCATGAAATAAAACTGTATCCTTTATTGGAAGTCTTTTATGAGGTCAGAGATGGCTGAGTAGGGATATGCCCTTAGTGTTCTAAGATGATAATACTGATTTTAGAACTTAACAGAAAATAATCTCCTTTATGTATCAGGTGTGGGGTTTTTTTTCCCTCTCAGTTCTATAGATTTATTGTACACAGTAGAAATCTGTGTATTTCTAGGACTGTCCTGATGGAAAGCCTGGGTTTCAAAGCAAATAGAATGAAATTGATAACATGACAATTGTAAAAATTCTCTACTTTCAGGGAAGGAGGTGCTGTCAGTCTCTGTTGCAGGATAAAGAAAACCTAGACCCAAAGAATTCCCATATTTTGTACAGTAAAACTCTTATTTTCCTTCTACTTTTTTTTTTTTTTTTTTTTTTTTACATATTTGTTTAATTGGGTGAGTAAAGCCTGAGTCACTATCCTAGTGGTAGAATGAATTCAGTTTGAAAAAGGGAAACCTGGGATCAATGAACACCCAGAGTTTTATAGCCACACTGGCTTTTATTTTTGCTTTACTTTTTGCTTAAGGGTCAGTCTTACCTGTAAAACCAGTCAGTGATGTAAAAACCCCTGGTCCAGGTTTAGCAGGCTCACCTGAATGCATTAACAGTGTCACAGAGTTCAGCAGGGGCTACAAACCTACCCAAGGAGCTGGACTTATATTTGAACAACAATTATCCTAAGTGGCTTTTCTTGGATCCTTACCATTATTGTATTTTTTTGCCAAAACATTTCTCCTCTCTAGTAAGGGGAGATCAGATTCGGGGCCTGTAGAGGACATTTTGCTACAGCAGATAAACCGAAATTCTTCCAGAGCTGCCAAGCCTGCATGTGCTGACAGTGCTTGTAATTTATGCTTGTGGACATGACCTAGCGACTGCCTGGGTTGCATGTGGCTGGAATTACAGTTCCACACTTGGATTTCAGTGTGAACACAGGCAGTGATCTGGATCTAAACTGGGACCTGAAGCCTCTCACTTGTTGTATTCTGGTTCCACTCTGTTTCAGGCTCTGTCCCAATCACTGAAAGATTTATACCTTTATCAATAAATTATTGTGACTTTTACTACACTTACACCAGTGTCTTAAATTAACACTAAACTCAGAGTAGATGAGGCACGCTTCCTGCTGTACATGATTTATGGCAATCCGTCTGAAATGAGGAGCAAAATTGAATTTGCCAGCAAAGGCAAATCTTTAACATCAGGTCAGACACAAATTTTATTTCATGGCCACTCCTAAAGAGAGTTTGTAGATTGTCTTTTTTTCTATACAGGTTTTTTATAGCCCTGTAATACTTCGGGCTCTAAAAAAAAAAAAAATAGAAAAAGGGAAAAAAGAGAAATATTTAGAGGTTTGAAATCTCTACTGTGTCTTTGTGTCAGGTTGGAGGTGACAGACAGGACAAACATAGCAGTTACATGGCACTGATAAACTCTCAGCTTGAGGGCTGTGTCCCCTTTTGATGACCTGCCTTTGGGAAAGATGTGGAGAGTGCAGATAAGAGCATCAGAAACAAGCAGAGGTCTTAAAAGCAGTGAGAAAGACAGAGGAAATAAGATGGTTTTAGCCTAAAAATGAAATGGTGTACAGGAGGCATCATAGACTTTCAAATAAGTGATAGGTTTGGTAAAACAGAAGGAAATCCAATCTCCCTGTCAGTGGTTGAATGGCACAAATACACCTTGAATAGAGAAAAATAGATTTATGTAGACCTTCAGAAAAAAGAACTTTCTGACCATAAAGGAATTGAAACAAGGGCTGCAGGTTACTGGGACAGTGACATAGTCCCTGTCATGTGTGGTTTTAAGCGAGCTAAATAAAAAATTTGCTCGGTGACACACGAAGATGCCCCAGCTTTGGTGGGAAGGGCTGGCAGCCGTGGTCTCTGGACATCCTTTCCAGACTAATTTTTCTGTGACCCTGGGACAGAGGGCAAAAGGCAGCTCTCACACTGGCATCAGCACTGCCTCTCCAAAAGGACAGTTAGCTGTCTAACCACCCAGGACTGAGAAATCACAAGAGGAAGAGATGCATTACAGCTGTGCACAGCTGCCAAATGGCCCCATTTCAAGGTCAGCTTTCAGTGCTGTTGCAGTCGTGGCTCTTGCCACTGTCTTCAGGAAGAATATCCTTTATCTCAAAACTGTTCTTGACCTTCACTGCATCTCTAGATAATCTCTAGGTGTGCTCTGCACCCTGAACCCTTGGGCACTCTGTGTGGGTTGGACAACCAGGACAGACTCGTGGTGGGTGCCTGTCCACACCCTGACTGCTGTGGTCATTGCTGCTCCACTGGATCCTGGGGCCAGGATCAGACCTGGAGTGACACAGGGAACACCACCGAGACCTGTCAGCCACACCATGTTGGGAATCACACCTGGCTCTGTCACAGGCTGATGGGGAGTGTTCCAGGGTTGTCCAAAAATAAAGCTTTCTCTTTGTCTAAACCATGGACCGTGATTTAGGCTGGGCTGATGCTTCTGAGAGTGTAAAAGAGGAGTTCTGGGAAGAAGAGTGATTCATTGGGTCCCTGTAATTCCAGGAGATTTACCCTGTCCTGCCATGTGCTGAACCCAGGAGGTAAAGGATAGGACACTGTATGCCAATATTGAAAATTGAGATATTTTGAGGCTGACTACCAGTTCAGGAGGTGCTGTTGGTTTTGGTTGCTGTTTTTTGGGTTTCTTTTAAGGATGAAGTGTAGTGCCTTCTGTTCCTAACAAACCCACTAGGCAGTTGTAGACCATATTCCATAGTGAGCAGATAGCAAAGTTCCTACTCTCTGTTTGAGTGGGATCTTGCAAATAATCCCTTAAGTACCCTATTTGTTTTCTTGCTGTAAAGTGACACTTGTCTTTAAAGGAAAACAAAACAAAATAACAAAACAAATGCAACTAAAGAATAACTGGGAGCAAACAGTAAGAAATTTCCTAATAATAAGGTCTGGAACACTCTGTGTCCCTTGTGTTCCAACCAGGAGTGCAAGAGGCTCCAGCCCAGCCACATCAGGGAAACTTGGGGAAACCACTCTGACCTTAAATTAAAAAAGGAGTAAGAGTTGCCAACCCCAACAAAACTGCTCAATTCTAGTCACAAAAACCAGATCTAGCATGATTAAAGCTGATACCAGCTGACTTTAAGAGCCATTGCCAAATGTGCTTGTGGCTCAGCACAGAGGTTTGTGGCTGGGTTTGGATGTGGAGCTAAGGGAACTCCTCAGTGGCTCCCACAGGCAGGTGGGGCTGGTGGCCAAGGGCTTCACCTCATCGCCTGGGGACAAGTCACAGCCCAAATGGACAGGAAATGGGTTTGACAGATGAGACAGCCACGGGGATAATGGCTGGGTGACGGATGGGGTGGGCTGTGTGATGGGTAGGGCCTCTGAGAGGCTGCTGGTTGAGCTAAAAACTCCATTAGACTGAAACTGGAGTGCTGCATGGGATGCATCGCCCTGACTGAGGGCTGGGGCTCACTGGATAAGGGTGAGCTGCTGCACAGAACAGTTTCAGAGGGCTCTTTGCACTACAGCAGAAGGAAAAAGAAAACAAAAACTGTGCATTGCACAAATAAGTCGATGAAAAGATCTGGGTGGGAATTCGAGCATTGCCTGATATGATTTGGTGTCCCAAATGGCCTTAAACAGCCCATAGAATTTCTATGTCTAAAACAGATTCCAGCAAAGGAGACCTTTTATGATGCACTAATAGGCTCATTAGGCTTTCTCCAGCAAGGCACGCTCACAGCATCATATGTTTTTTCCATTACAGGAATTACACGTGTTTTGTTGTGCTTTGGGTTTTGTTTTGTTTTCCACATAGACTTGCCCTGACAGTTCCCCCATTCAGGTTTATATTGGAGGTACCATCTCGAGCCAATGAATTTTGTGAAATATGTTGCTGGCACTCACAGGGAGATGCATAAAGGAAATATTCTAATGACAGTTGGAAAGGCTTTGATCCCTTTCCAAGACTGCACTCACGTCTTTGAAATGCGAGTTTGGCAGTGCTGGAAAGGCTGGGCTCTTTGGCTCTCTCTGGCACGAGCCCATGTGACAGACATAATGTCCTCTGTCAGGGGACCCACATAACCTTGAGAAGTGTAAGCAGTGCTTGCAGATTGCACTGGGTCAGATAGTCTGGGCTGATAACGAAGCAGGGGGGAGTCAGCCTAGTCCAAAGCAATAACTGAAAGCTGTTCTGACCTGGTAACTGTTGGGTCTGCTGCCTGCGGCTGCGAGTTGGACATGAACTGCAGAAGTAGTTAATTTATGCCTCCTTGAGTGTAGGAATGTGGCGATGATGGATAGGGATGGGAGGTTATTAGAAACATGGGGAGGAAGGAGAGGAAGGAATTCCAGCTCGTGTTTTTATCTCTTACACACGCACACACTGGTTCCTCACATTCTCTTGGCTGCCTCTCGTGTGTGCAGTGTCCAAGCCCTCACTGCCACACTCACATCTCTGCTCCTGCTCACACAGGCACATCCTCACACACTTCCCAGGGCTCTGCCTGAGCTCAGGGCTTGGGCATGTTTACGTGCTGGGAGTTGCTGGCTGCTTCCGTGAAGGAGTTTGCATTTACTGCCTTCCAAGCATGATCTACTTACACCTACACCCAGGCAGATCCTTTGCTAAAAATCCTCTTGGCATTCTGTTCTTCCACCACTAAATACTTTCTGCTCACTCACAGCCTTCCCCTGGCTAGCAGAGAAAAGTGGTCAGAGGAATATCAGAAAGCCAAGTCCAAAGGACTTAGTAGGATGGATTTACTTGAGGCATGAGTCCAGTCTCAGCAAAGCTTTGCCATCACTGGCCAATTAGTTAAATGCTATCTGCTCAGGATGGTTTTTTTCAGTGATAATCCATGCAGTCCTGGATGTTGGAGCACATGGGCTCTATGGAAGAGAAAGAGTGACTGTAGCCATGCACTGAGGAGATAAGTGGGGATTGGATTGTGTAAACGATAAACAAAGAGACAGCTGAGAATAAAGAAATATTAGTTTAGATTATTTGAAACCATGAGAGAAGGGGAAGGATAAATATGGTGATCTCAGGAGGGGAGTAGGATTATGGTTACTTCTTCAGGGATTTGCATGTGCATAAAGCATCTGCATCCAGAGTCAACAGCCTCCATCACTCCAGGCAGCAGGACCTTCCTTCCCACTGTGGTTTCCATCACATAAACGTTGTTCTAACCAGCCCAGGTGCTTCTGTTTCTGTCCCTCTCTTTCTTGAAGCATCACATCACTCCCACATTCTCCCTTACACTTTTGCTCACTGGCAGTGATGCTGCCATAGGTGCAGGCACACTCTGTCCCCTCCCCGTGGTCACACCCCCTGTCACACATTCCCTCAATGGTCTCACACTGAGAACATTTGCACATCAGTTCTCACATGTAATTTCAAACTATTGCCCATGGATGTGTCTAAGGAGGAGCCCATGCTTGGAAACGATGTTTTCTAAGGCACAAAGAAGATCCTGGGAGTAGACTGAGCAGAGCCTCAGAGCATTGTGCAGATCCAGGCAGGACAAGCTTGAGGAGCTAAGGGGAAGGTCTGTGTATTTTCCATAGATGTGTTGAGAACACTGGAGAGATGAGAAATGTGTAAAGGGTCACAGAGTTGACCTGTCCTTCAGGATGTCATCCCCATTTGATTGGAAGATAAACACTGTATGGAATGGAAACATCCCCTTCCACTGGTGTCCCCAAAGAGCACATCCTCCTCCGTGAGTCAGCCAGGGCCTGGGGACACCCAGCCATGAACTATTTTGGAGGCAATGACTTCAGCAAGTGGCAGTGGAAGCTATTGTGGAAATATGAATGTGTTTTCCATTTGGGAGTTCTCCAGGGAAGGACAAAAAGATCTTGGTGCTGAGCCAGCTCCCCCATTTTTTCTTCACCCTTCTGGTAGCAAAGGCCTTGCAAAGTATGCAGGGAACCCTCCTCAGAGCCTGTGGGGGGGTGTGGGTTGGGAGAGCTGTGTGAGCCTTGCACACATCCATGAACATTCACCAAGGGGGACTCCAGGAAGCAGGAATCAGGCAGCTCAGGACCATGGTGGTGGCTGTTCTTACAACCTTTGAACCGTGCTTGGCTCAGTGTGATTCCCCTCTTTGAGATCTCCACCTGTCAACTGAAGACACTACAACATATTCCCCCTTCTAACTTTCCTCTTGTCATAACGCTTCATATGAAAAGCCAATGTGAGCTGGACACAGAGAACCAGTGGGTTTAATCTCACATTTTGTTTTCTCCAGCTTCACTGTGAGTTGGAGCAGTGCAGGCAGTGTGGCACCATGGTATTTGCACTGGCAAGTAGCTCCTGTATTCCAGTATTAGAAACTCCACTCCTTTAAAGGAGCAAAAGGTACCTCCAACAGCCATCAAGCTTAAGGGATTGGCTTAGCTTGCCTGCAAGCAGATTGCTGTGTGATTTCCAGGCATCCCAAAAGCTAAGGAGAAATGCTGCTCACCCTGGGAGGACCTCAGGAGCCTTAGGAATTTACCTCATGGTGTGGTGCCACTCCTGGGGAGAGCTCGTGCAAGCAAACCTCTTGGGACAACTTTGCCTGTTGGAAACAGCAATTCCCAACCAGCCTTGGGACGTCAGGGTCAGGCCACGTGAGTTTCAGCACAAGCCACTGCCACTGGTGCTGAAGGAGTAACTTTGTGAGCTGGTGTTAGTTGTGGTGCCAGCCTGAGGACGTGAAACTTGTTATTGTGGAGGAAAATTAGAGGTAACAACAACAAACACCTTAGAGGAAAAGGGCAAAGCTAACTGCTGGTGTAAAAAGATTTACTGACCATAATACTTGGTTAATTACATTCATAATAAATACATTCCTATACTTATCTTGAGAATGAGGACAGCTTTATGTATTTACCTTGGATTTTGTGGCCTTAGTTAATCAATGGCCTGAAGTTTTAGATGAGATTCACTACATGAATGCAAAGTAATCAAAGTTTGGGAGTGGGTTATGAAAACATTTCAGGTGATTGATATGCAGAGTATTATAAGACCTTTGCCTGGATTGCAGCACTTCTTCAGTGTTTGGTTGCTTTTGTGTCACCTTTAGGGAAAAAATGCTTTTCTTTTTCTACAGGGCATACTTGGATGTCAACGAACTTAAGAACATACTCAAACTGGATGGATCCACACACCTCAACATCTTTTTTGCCAATTCCTCTGAGGAAGAACTGGCTGGAGTGGCAACTTGGCCCTGGGACAAAGAAGCCTTGATGCATCTAGGTGAGTGATAAAGATGTTTCTTCTTTGCAAAGCATTCTTTTGAGGCACTAAGAAGGAAAGACAAATATGCGTTAAGCTCTGTTCTGATTTCTTATCATTCTTCTAATATATAGTCAGGGGAAAAAAAGTATTTCACGATTCCCAGATACTGGCTCACAACCAGGAAAATATTAGGTTATAAACTCAAGACATATTATGGTATTTGTAGATGATGTCAAGCTGAAAGTATTTCACCTTTTCAGTGAAGCGACTTCACAGGGCTTTCACTCCATGGGAGCAGTTTGCAGAAGGTTGGGGGATAGGTGTGGGGATGAGACAGAGGCGAATCTTTAACCTTGGCCTGTTTGGTTCTCATCCTTACTTCATTAGCAAGTATTCAATTAGCTCACAGACTGTAGCTAAAATCTGCTGCTATTTTTCTCTACCAATGTGCAAAAGAGCAAACAGCTGAGGGATTGTGTTTCTAATGTTCATTTGAGTGGAACTGGAAGGAGTTCACTACCCTGCAGATTGCCCGGTGTGTTTCATAACCAGCTTGCTGCTGGAACCCGGGGATGCAGACAAAGCTCTGCAGCCTCCCAAATGACTCACTGCCACCTGCAGTGCCACTGGACCTGTGTTCCCTGCAAAATGTCAGAGGAGCCTAAAAAGGTTCAGTAGGCACTGGCTGACTCAGTATGAGCTTCTCCTAACTTCACAAACCTCCCTCGAGCTGCAAACTTGGTCTGGTCATCTCCTCTGAGCAGGAGTACTCATAGGTTTTCCAGATACTTCTCCAGCTCTTCCAGACCTTCCTAGGCTGGAAGTGAAGTCCAGTTTCAGCCAAGTTAAATCTTTGTGACAGACTGCTTCAGCCAGTTTTTATATTACCCAGCCCCATGTTGAGCTAAATAAAAAAGATATGGTGACTATAAACCTAAATGAGGAGAACAAGCAGCATTTATTATCCTAAAACATACAATGGAAGTTGAGCTGTATGGAATAGCCATCACTCAGGGGGGCTTTTCAAGGTCAAAAATACCCCAAAAATGAGATGTTATCACGTCTTTATGGTCACTTGTCTCCACAGCAGAGAGGCTCCATGGTCAGACCAAGCAGTTGGAGCTGGCTGCCCTTCTTCAGTTTAGTAAATGATTTATTACAACATCCAGTTCTGCAGCTGCTCTGGAAGAAGTGTGAGCAAACCTCCCTTCCCAAGGAGCAGTGCTCACACACTGACACTGCTGCACAGCTCAGCTGGAACTGAAACCACTTCCATTCTGGCTTGCCTGCAGCCTCATCTCTGCAGGCTCCTTTTGGGAGCACCCAAACCAGTGGGTTCTGTAAATGCCCACCCGTGACCATTCCCCAAGACAGCATCTGGCAAAAACAGAAATAGATCTCAACCCCAGCCTTGACCAGCACCCACAGTGATGGGATTTCTCTCACTTGGGGATGACAAGCAGTCTGGGTTGCTGGTTGTGTGTTTGTCCCCTGCATGGGCCATTCACTGAAGAGTTGGACTTGATGGTTCTTGTGTGTCCCTTCCCAACGCAGAAGGTTCAGGGATGCTGTGGAGCATCAGCCCCAGGGTCACTGCCCAGGTGGATATGGCTGCAATACGGCTGCTCCTTCCCTAAATGAGGATTGTCACAGCTTCCCTTGGCGTTGCCATGGGAGGGAGCAGAGAACAAGGGGAGAGCTCCAGAGTGCCAAGAAGAACCTTCTGCGAGAGGGCTGGGGCTCGCCCAAAGCCCTGATGGGTTCTTCTGTCACTTCATTAAGCTAATTGCCAGCATCATGCCTGAGCAAAACAATTTAAATTCAGCTCCTACAGAGCACTGACAGAGTTCATTGACCAAAAAAAGAACTTGCAAGAAAAAAATAGACATTGGACAACAGATTAAATTTGACTTGCCAGGGGGAAAAAAAAAGAAGTAGAAAAATAAATAAATAATGCTCATAATTTCCTGTCATAATAGCCCTCCCAGACCTGTGCTTGGTTTGTAAGAATTCATCTTTAATCTTTTTTACTCTCTTCTATAAATCCAATATGTACTTAATAAAAAATATGAAATATGTCCTGTGGTGCAGATCTAAAGGCTGGGATAGAGATTGTCTGGGTGAGGGAGTTTATCTTTTCTGTAAAACTGCAATTGATTTAGATTCTTGACAGCTATAAAAAATATAAATTTTCAACAAAGGCAAAAATAAAATCTCCCTCTCCAGCTGCCTCAGGGTTCTCCAATGCCAGAACTATTTAACCAGCCTTTACTGAAGGCACATCCTGCTGAGGAATTTTGCCAATATTCCTGCCACTGGGAAACAAACTCTGGAATTCTTTTTGGGATAGAGAACCCCAAAAATATGTCAGGGTACTCTCTGGGTATAAATGGCTCCACCTGGGTAGAGACCAAGCACCAGAGGAATCAGAGCTTGTATTGTACAGAAAGGGAGAGAGGAATCGTGCATTTATTGTGGAGCTGCATGCTGGTAGTTCTGTATATAATTAATTGGGAATGTGGAGAACTGGTGTGAGGAACAGTTCAGGGCTGTGAAAAGGAGGTGCAGATTCTACACATGGCACAGTAGACAAGATGCTGCAGTGTGGTAGATTTTATCCACTCTTTTGTGTACATATTTAAGTTTTCTGTTCTCTTTTAAAAATAGTTTTTATGTATAGGACTCCTCTCCACCCTGTACACGTTGTCACATGTGCCTCTGCTCAGAGGGAAGATCTTTTCTCTCCTGCTGTTTTGTGCATGTGTCCCTTCAGGACATCCAAAGTGCTCCTTCCTCTCCCTTCAGCACTGACACGCTTTCAACTGGAGTGCTGCATGTTGTGTTTTGGACATTGTTCTTAGAGGAAAACGTGAGGTAATGGGGAAAATCAAAGCAGAACCACAGTCAGGGAGGTCTAGGAAAAGGACTGAGCTCCAAGGAAAGGCTGAAGGGATTACAGTGATTCAAACTGAAGGGAAAGAGCCTGAAGTGGGGATGATGACAATCTCATAAAAGCTGATGAAAAGGGGGGAGAATCTTCTGTTCTTCATATCCGTGTGAAGGAAGGACTTGAAGTCACGAACTCAAATTGCCAAGAAATCAGTTCAGATTAGATGTGAGGTAAATCCTTGCAGCCGTAGGGGTGCTGAGTGCTGACATTGATTGCTGGGGCAGTCGTGTCATCAGGGGTTGTGAAGAGGCAACGGGCCAGAGCGTGTGAGGGATGGTATAGACCTGATTGGTTCTGTGTTGTTTGAAAGTAAAATTTAGAGGACTTCTTAGGAACTTCATGGTCTCATTTTCCTCCAATTTCATGGTTTTTACAACCAAGTCTCCAGGCAGATGAGGATGAAGGGTCTATGGTGCATCAGAACCCGATGATCTCATCTTCCCTGTGCTACAGCCACTGATAAAGTTCCTCCTGCCAAAACCTTTTCTCTCCTCATTGTCACTAAATTGTTAGAGTACCATGTCCAAGATTTATATTCCCACTATAACTTTTACAAAGCGGTCTCCTCATGATAAGCAGGACACAAAAAGAATTTTAAATTAAAGGCTTGGAAAAGTTGAAATCAACAAGCTAAATAATGAAAATATCAAGCATATCTCAAATACAAAGGTACATCCAACTGAGCTAAAAATATTGTTCATATGATTAATTCAATGTACTGCAAATCCTCACTAATTTGCTATTTGCTTATTTACACATCCCTTAATTCATACAACAGAAAACACCATTAGCTCTCTTTGCAAACATTTAATAACCACATAGTTCTTTTAGGGTTATCACATTCCAAGATTTCATATTTTTTGACACTTTAGACTTAATGCATATTCATTAGTGGACAGTGCAGTTCAAATCAAGCCAGTCTTGTCTGAATACATGAACAGTGTGTTTGTGACAGTTACTGCAAAGCTGCCTCCACGACACCCTGAAGGAACTGCTCCAGCCTCACTTTGCTCTGCCCAGCTCTTAATTTGCAAGGAATGGTGGAGTCTTCTGCAATTCTCAGGGTGTTTCAGAAGTTAATAGGCTTTTCTCACATCTTTACCCTGTGGAATATTATACACAGAGTGTTCCAGGTGTGTTTTGTTTGACTCTTGGTGTCAAATATGTTGCTTACACCTATCTGGGCAGAGTCACACTCTTTAAGCACATGAAATTATCTAAAATTGCATGGTAGGAAGTAATTTCATGCAGGATTTTCCTCTAAGTTAACAAAACAACCTAAACTGAGTTTATTCAGTTGAAAGGCTGATTGTTGCAGAGTCTTTGGTTTGAGATGTTGAGCTTTGTCCCACAGTTCCCCCTCCTTAGAGCCCCAGATTAAAGGGTGAGATGAAAATTTGTTGGGCAGGAAATGTGTCTGGTTCTGCAAAATAAAGCAAAACAAAACAAAATAACAAAAAAAGTGTTTAAAAATTTAAAAGTCTTGTTTTGCAAAACAAGCAAAAAAACCCCAACAAAAATAAAAGTGTATGCTGCAGAGGATCCAACGAACTGCCAGAGGCCCTACCCTCAGGAGGATGTTCTTTCCCTTTCTGCTGCCGTCCTGAGGAACAGGAGGCAAACCCAGAGGCCGTTCTCTTTCCCCTTGCAGGTGGCATCGTGCTGAACCCCTCCTTCTACGGGATCCCTGGCCACACTCACACCATGATCCACGAGATCGGGCACAGCCTGGGGCTCTACCACGTCTTCCGCGGCATCTCGGAGATCCTCTCCTGCAGCGACCCCTGCATGGAGACAGAGCCCTCCTTCGAGACTGGGGACCTCTGCAGTGACACCAACCCTGCCCCCAAGCACAAGCTCTGTGGGGACCCCGGGCCTGGCAATGACACCTGTGGTTTCCATGGCTTCCTGAACACGCCCTTCAGCAACTTCATGAGCTACGCAGGTACTGGGCTTTGCTTGGGTGGTGGGGGAGGTCTCCGGGTGGGCAGGAACAAAGAATTGCAGCATCACCCCTGATTTCTCAGTCCATTGCCTGTGGGGATTTATGCTGATAAAGGTCAAGGGCTTGATGAGGGATCAGATTTGATAGCCTCAGGAATCCCTTCTAGCTGTCCTTTTCTTTTATCCCGGTTTTCCCCAAATTTGCAGAGTTTCATGTAAAGACCAGGCAGAAGGTTTGGGGGATGGAAAAAATGAGATAAGCATTAAGAAAACAGCTTCTAAAGGTTCTACAGCAAACCTGACACCCTATTTCTCTGAGATGTGGATGCCTGATCTATGAGGTCTTTGAAAAACCCAAATCCAGAGATTGTTTATACTCTCCCAAGGAGATCTAGAATGCCAGGTGAATATTGACACCATCAAAGCTGTCAGAAAACCCTGTGACAAGTGGACAACATATGCGGCACTGCTTGTGCCTCCAGGTGTCTGTTGAAATGCCATGTTTAGGTTTGATTTGGAATCACTCCCATCCCAGTTCCAGCTTTGGAATGGGAATAGTGGGATTCTGCCTGGTCGAGGACTACCAGTGTGCTGTGCTGCTTTGTACTGGGAGTGCAGCAACACAGGCTCCAAACAAGTGTGGTAAAACCACCCCTCAGAGCAGAAGCTGATGTGGATACAACTCTGCAGGCACAGCTCTGCTGCCCAGATGTGCCAGGTTCTGGCATTCCTCCCGACAGAGCATATCCCAAAGACGGCATTTGCTCCTGTGACCCCATCCCATTGGATGAGGCTGGAGTGGGGTCCTTGATGCACCTCTGGATGCTCAAGGGGAGCTGAAATCTCCTCTGTTACTTCTCAGAAGGAGCAAGGGATACCTTGACTCGTATTTTCCCTTATTTTGGGCTGCAGGGTCTTTCTGCAGTGACAATCTCTGACAGTAAGCTGACAGCATCAACAACATTTTAAAGGCAACCAATATACTTACAGACACTGAAGGGCACCTTTATACTCCAGGCAAAAACACAGATTTCCCACCCAAAAGGTCACAGGAGTGCTTATTCTGTAATAAAACTGTAGAGAAGCAAAGTGTTTAATGTCATCTGGGGCATGGATTGAAATGATTTATAACCAAAATGCTTTTATGCCCTTAGTGGCACTAGCTAAAAGCAATGCCAAGTTTTCTCTCTATTTTTCTGTTTGTTTAGAGGGTGTTTTCAGGGACAAACACATCGAGTCAGCTCCTTGGTGTGCTCTGTGCTGTGGTGGCTGTGGTCAGGCAGGGAGCCTGAGCACCCACTCCAGCCTCATGGTAACATCCCTCAGATCTGTCTTATCTGAGCCACTCCAGATGACAAAATCCCCTCACCAAATCTGCTCGTGTGGATGTGGCGAGGGGGGGAGCGTTCTTGTTCCAAAACTCTGAGCTCTTTTGTTCCAGAGAGAACTTGCCCTGCCAGCTGACTCGGGAGCTGAGGCAGACCACAGAGATACCCATCTGCTCCTGGGAGCTACATGTGTGCTGGTGTTCTGAGCCGAAACCTCTTCTTTTTTTTTTTTTTTTTCTTGAAAAAATTAAGTGAAGAGACATGATAGATATCTCTAGAGCTCAAGCATGAATCTGTTTGCTTTTCTGTTGTTGCCAGTGGAGTAAAATATATCAGGATATCAAATTGCTGTCAAAATACCTTTGAAACGTGTAGGTTGAGGTCATGCAGTTCTAGGAATTGCCTTTCTTTCATTTCTGTTTTGCTGCTGTGTACAGCTTGATCATGTTGTGTTTGTCTGTCTGTTCCTGTCCCATCCATCTGTCCAGTTACCCCCAGCCCTGAGCAAAGCACTGACTTGGACTAATAATTTTTATTTTTCCTGGAATAACAAGTTGCAATGGCCAAAGATTAGGTAGTGTGAGAAATAGGTCTTGTAAATTATTTTTACAAGTCCAAATAGCTGTGGTGTTCCCAAATAAAAAATAAGTTTGTCGTTTAGATGACTTTCCATGAAATCATTATGAATTCTTCCTCTGAATTCTGTTGGAGTAATCATCTCAGCAAAGTATAGAATTTATCTAATTATATTATCTGAGGATCTTGAACCTTTCTTGATATTGAGTGGAACACTTTTCTCCCTTGCCTCTCCTCCCTTCCCCTCCCCCGGACACAGCCTGTACTGATGTTTAAACAGATTGAGAATGCAGGTCATCTTTCTCCTGTGCCATTGTCCCACTGCTTTGTCCCATATATATTTTATTGTTCTTTTATGATGGCTATTAAGGGCCTTTGTCTCCTTCTGTGCTTCCGTGAAGAATATTTATGGCTTTTACAGCACGCTCAGGAGTAGACCATCAATAATTATTGAGGAAACCCAGAGATGTCACATTAAAGCAGCTTTTTGCATACCCACAGGGATTTGTAGATATTATCAAGCGGGTGGTGTCTGTCTATCTGCTGTGCATGTTTGATCAGAGGGGGGTCACAGGGAAACACGTGAGCTGCTGTGTCCCTTCTGTGGGAGTCTGAGCAGGATCCTGACCACAGCTGCCCCCTTTCGCCTGCATCTCTGGGAAGATGTGGCCAGGTTTTAAATCAACCAGCAAATACTCATTTGTCTTAGAAGAAATCCACATCCTCTTGCTCCTCCGGAGTACCACAGGGCACGGACTTGCAAATATCAGAGCACCTCCTAACGCTGTCACAATATTGAACTTGAGCAGCCTCCGGTGACCTGCATCTCCCCAGAGAAGTGCAGCACTTGACCTGTGCAGAACTTTCATTGTTGTTTGGATCCCAGCTGGGACCCAGCTCTGCTGGGCTGGGAACTCTGCAGGCACATTTGAAGAAACACTCTGTGTTTTCAAGAGCTTTTCATCTGATGGGAAGAACACCAGAAAAAATGGTTGAAGAGCTTAGCGTCGAGTTCCTCAGCATAGCTTTGCTGGGTGACTTTGCACAACATATTTATTCCCTCTGGGATCTGCACAATAGAGAAACAGCAATTTTCTGCTTCTCTGGGGCATTGTAGTTGTAAAGCTGCATGGTGTTCAGAGGGCACTGGATGTGTTCTTGTTGCCAAATCATGTTTGAGGAAAACAAGATGAAATGAGAAATGGATATTTATGGGAAATCAAATTGAATGAAAAAGAAATATGAAATATCAAGAAATGTTTGTGAAAAGTTCAGAAAGGGGTTAGAATCCTAGTGGTAATGGGGAAGACATTTTATAGAACTGAAGTGGTTTTTTTACACCAAAAATTTACATTTTTATCAGTGTTTGGAATGATATTTTGAATCAATCTTTCAAAACATTTTTATTTGCTCATTAGAAAATTTAAGATCTTTAAAAGTTATGTATTTTAAAATTCTGTGGTGCTTTCATCTAAGAGATCTCACAGTTTGTTGCCCATAGTTTGCTTGAATCCCAGTCAGTGCTTTTTCCTTACACTACCATCCTTTACCCTTTCATCCTTTCTCAGAGATATTATTTTAAATGTGAAATTCTTTCAAACCCAGAGCTCCACTGGTGGTCCAAATCCCGACGAGAAGGTGCTGCACTGAAGCTTTCTGTTTCTCCCCTCCACATGTCTTCCTTATTTAGGGATGATCTCTGGGTGCTTCAGGTGTATACCCAGGTCAGGGGGAGGGAACATTTATTGATTTATTTCTTTCCTTTTTAACCATTGTTTCCTTTCACCTGCCTCCACAAGTGATGGCTGTGCTAATTCCTTCACAGACCATTAACTCTGGAGTGCTGGGGGACCCCAGCCCCAGGAGCTGCCATTCACCAGGTCGTAATTCTTCCCCTTTGCTCCCACCTCCTCTCCCAGTGGCTGATGTGGCTTCTGTTTGAATTGCAGACGATGACTGCACCGACTCCTTCACGCCCAACCAGGTGGCCAGGATGCACTGCTACCTGGACCTGGTCTACCAGAGCTGGCAGCCCACCAAGAAACCGGCTCCCGTGGCCATTGCCCCCCAGATCGTGGCTCGCACCTCCGCCTCCGTCACCCTGGAGTGGTTTCCACCCATCGATGGCCGCTTCTTTGAAAGGTGATCATGCTCTGCTCTGTACTCTCCTGCTGGAAAAATGGGAAGGGGAGAGCCAGAGGCCCCTCTCCAGGAGCACAGCTTGGTCATGTGCTGTGCTCAGCCTGGGTTAAGACTCTTTCCTAAATTGGTTCATACTGAGGAGGTTATTGATCTGTTGTCTGCTCTTCCTTTCTCAGCCCGTAGCACTCAGTTGAAGGCCATTGATTTGCCATGTAAAGGGCAAATCTTTCTCCATATGTTATGGGAGGAATTTTCAATCAAAGATTCCAGCCCTGTGATCCCTGCTGTTGTTCCTGCTCACAAATACCTGTGGGCTCTGGCTGTGCCTGCACATTCCCCCCTCCTCCCCTTGCACATTCCCTTCACAAGGACAAAGTGGATCTCGTTTTTACAACACAGAGCTCATGGGTGAGGAGGTGGCCGGACTGGGCACAGGGAGAAATGCTCCCTCCTCCTCCTCCTCTCTGAGCTGTAAATGTGAGATGGGAATTGAGCAAGGCAAAGTCCCAGACCCCTGGATATGATGTGAATGTTGTCCTGTAAGTCAGTGTAGGGAGATGTATTCCTGTCTGGCAGGCATGCAGCTGTGTGATACCAATAAGGGAAAATGTAGGGCTCTGGACAGGAGCTGCACCTCATTGCAGCCCATATTCAGAGCAATTATTCCCCAGTATCACCTGAGTAACTGGGTAGTTCATCTAAATGCTCTTATGCAGCTCTTGGATGAGCTGCAGGAGCTCTGGGAGTCCTGGCAGAGAACTTCCCAAGTCACTGTCCTTCTCGCATTACCATTAACTCACATCCCCCTTTGCATTTCTTCTCCACCTCTTGCTTTGTTGTTTTATAGAGAGCAAACTTGGAGTGTCCTTCAGGAGTGCAGCAGTTCAGAGCACAGGAGGCCAAATTTACAAGCATATTAGCACCCAAAAAGCTGCCTCAGCACTGCTGCTTTGTGCTGGGAGAGCACCTTGAAACCACTGCCTCCATCAGGGATGAAACTCCTTCCAGCACTGCTAGGATACCGTGGCCATTTCAGTGGCCAGCTCGCACTTTATCCCACTAGGCAGAGAGCTGTTATTTTCTGCACAGATGAGATTTTCCACCCTTATTGCAGATTAATATGGGGAGGGAAATCAAATCCTGTTAGGAATTGATAAAGAGAGGTCTTGTGCTCTGAAGAGTGTTAGCTTTAATTACAGTTTTGTAACCGAATCCTTTTGTTCCCTACCTGTGAAAAGGACTCTTATAGTTCTGAAAATTAATTCAGAATTTTTCAGCCCATAATCATTTTTAGGTAAATTAAGTTTCTCCAATTTAATTTAGGTTTCAGAAGATGCTTATTGTGTGTTAAATAAATGCCATCTGCCTCTAAAAAACACATTGATGCAGAGTTAATTGTTATGTAACCAAATATGACTTTATTACATATTTCTTATAACGCAATCAATATGTTCTTAATAACCTCTAGTTACTTGCTTCTTAAATAACACACAGTGGATAGCCTGCTAAATCTAAAATTTCATAACAGAGTTATCATATGTTAAATAAAGAGTGATTTTCCAGGAAAAAAAGAGTCCTTTGGGTTTTCAAATCTGTGTGCTCAGTATTACTGAAGAGATTTAAAGAGACAGCCTCAAGTACTTTGAGTCCAATTCCTTGTTAAAATGAGATTCCCACTGCTAACGGATGCAGAAATGTTGCCGTGACCATTTTAAAATGTCACTGAAACATATAAATGATCCTGTCTAAAACATGCCCAAATTTTTGATCTGCTAATCAAAACAAGGATGATAGTATTATTCTAGTGACTAATCCTGGAAAAGCCCACGTGCTGAACTTCCAGAACCGCCGTGTCCGGCGCTGCTCGGTCAGAGACTCATGCCTGTATCAATTTGTGAAATTGGGTCACTGTGCAAGACAAGTAGGAGGTAAAATTGGCCAAGTATAATCTTATCTGTGTGTGGGAATACTGTAAATCTTTGCAGATATTTTTACACAAAGTGCACACCATTGGCCCAAATTTTACTTGCCTCACTTGAATGAATAAACTCATTCACTTCAATGGGACTATTCATGTAAAAAACAGAAGACTGATACTCAGCTGCTGAGTGCCTTGGGCCTGGTTTCTAATGCACAGAGGCCCCTTCCTTGCTGTTTTGACAGTGTAAAAGGGCCTTCAAAGGATGAATGGCTCTGGCTACACTAGCAAGTGTTGTGGCCCTATAGAAGTAGATCTCCAGTGCAAAACAGTTGTTAATGAAGACCTGACGTCAACACCGCAGGGGCTCGGGGGGCTCACGGTGCCCCAAGGCCAGGAGCACATCAGGTGTGGTCCTGCAGCACACCTCCACTCTGGCTCCTGGCAAAACTGGGTCCAGCTCCCCTGCTCCAGGACTGTTCTGAGTGCTGGAAGCAGGGAAGAGGAGGAATTTCACTCTCAGAGCTCACTCCTGATCTCAATTACGGTGCTGCTGTGGGCGTGCTCGGCGTAACTCAAGTTCCTTTTATGTCTCTTTTATTCTCCAGAGCTGTGCACAGGCAGTGACCTCTGCTTAATGAAAGTCAGGGAGGGAAAATTTAGCCTTCTGTTTAAAAACATAGCACTGGGCTGGCTGTATCTGTGGGAGGTCCTGACAGGTTGAAGGGAGATGAGGCGTGGAAGTAAAGACCGTGTGTCTGTTCCCTGCTTAGATGCAACTCTGTCATAGGTGCATCAGAAGCTTTCCTCATAGGGTCTTTGAATTATGTGATTATTTATGTGGGTTTAGGGGAAGAGACCAATGCTAACTCCTAGTTCCTGTAAATTTGTTCTCACAATTTGGCAAAAGTAGACACAAGAGCAGTAAAATCTTCTTCCTGATAGACCCTCCTGGCCTCTTCAGAGCGTTCAATTGATATTTGCTCTCTCACTCTAGAGAGTCATTTACCTGCATGTAAATTTGTCAAGGTGTTCTGACCCTAAGCTCCAGCAGCTAGTTGAGCTCCTAGACATCTCTAATAATCAAATATATCAAGAACCAACATTTCTTCCTGTAGCTCCTGCCCACAGGATTGGAATCCTTCCCATTCTTCAGCCTCCCTTTTAAAAAAAGCATGAAAAAATGCACACACAATAACATGTAATAATAAAATAACAATAAAGTAAATGAAACAAGTGAAAACAAGCAAGAAAAAGAGAAGTCTCTTCATTTCCTGACTGCATCCATGTGTTCATCTGCTGTCTCTGAGCATCCATTCATGCACCTCCTGTCTGAGATGCGTGGGCAGATGTGAAGAGTTATTGTCATGGGGCTCTGCAGCAAATTTGGGCAGAAATCTTTGAATGCATCTGCTTCTCCAAGTTTTCATTGAGGTGACAGCATTAATTTCCAAGAATCTGATTCTATCTCATTCTTAGCAAGCAAATATTTTGGTCAGTGTGGTGTCCCAGAGATGGCTGGGCTTGATAATCACTCTGTTAAACCTTGCTGGAAAGTTTCAATGCCTTAGAGGGGAGAGGACCCATGCTGAATTTCAAGTACAGCAGCTCAAATTTAGTCTGTAAACAGGCACTCTTTACCCAAAGGAATGACAGATTTTTAGTGGTTTTGAGTTGCCTACTGAACTGATGCTGGCCCTGAAGGAAATGGTCTGTTTTTCACTAGTAATCTTTAGATTTTGAACCCACTTCACTGAAGTATCATGCTGTAGGAATGAATTCCTCCTGTGCTCTGAACTTCACAAGCTGGAATTTCCCCAGTACTTGGCTTATTAGAAAACAGAGAAGTCTAGGTTTTCCATTACCCTGCACTTTGGGCAGTCATGTGCCACTGTGTATAAGGTGGCAGATATGGTTATCATTCCTAATTAATAGTGGTTTTGAACCAATTTATGCTTTTTTTTTTCCCATTGTTGTCCATGACTTTCCAACATATAAGGACCTGGCTAAGGTTTTCATAAGCCTGTAAATGCAATTCCATAATTAGGTTTGACATTCATGGCTCTTTATAGGATTTGTGTGCAAGAGTCTGCAGACCAAAAACTTTAACCCAGGAGTCATCCCCTGTGTAAGTCCTTTCAGCCAGTGAAGTTACATCAGGATTGAGTTTGGCTCCCAGACTGGAAAAGTAAAAAGAGAAAGTTTGCTCATAGCCTTTCCCACATGATGCTTCTTGTGATTTCTCTCTTACCTCCAAGTCCTCACTGGTAAAAGGAAATGTTTGTCCATAAGCCTACACTTTTTTTCCACCATGGCAGCCTGTGATGAAATTGTATAGCTGCTAATTTGAGTAAAAAGCAGTCCTAATTGTGGAAACTTGGCTTTCCGAGCCCTCTCCTCATCCAGGACCAAGTGCTAATGCAGGAATCTCTTTGTAGAGAAACTGAAAGATTATTATTGCAGGGACTTCTATCCTGGCTGTTCGTGGAAGTATCTGAAGAAAAACTGCACAACAATAATCCTACATTTTGATTTCTTAAGACCATTTATTCAGGTTTCTTGGTTTTTTTTTTTTTAATTTTGTTTTTGCATGTATTATTCAAGCAAGCTGAGTCAGACACCTAAGACTCTGCTAAATAGGCAGCTGAGAAATGAAATAGGGAGGCAGCATCACACCAGTGGTGCAGGTGGGTGAAGTGAGACACGGAGAGAAGTTACTCACAACATGCCCACATTTTTTTATTAACAATGTTACAGACCATGAAAGGAAGAGGAAGCCACCTTTGTCTCCTTCTTTATTCTACCCCATTGCCATTGGTATTTTTCAGGTGTTTTCAGCAGGTGCATCCCTCCCTGCACTGCACAAGTTCAGCCAGTTATTGTCTCTGTCAGGGTGGCTCAGCCACTGAGGATCCCAAATAAACTCTGCCTCAGGATCACAGTGCTGAAATAAATCATGCACTGGTGGTTATGATGGTTAAAATTTTCATAGCTGATTATAATAGTTGATATAAATTATTTAATAATTGACTCAAGCCGTTCTTACTAGAGTAGTGTAGAGAGTACGCTGTGTTACACACAAATTGTTTGCCTAAAACTTCTGTCCTTTCCTAGGTGCATTTGATCATTAGGATAATTAATTTTTAACTTTCCATTTCAGCAGAAAGTGTTCATTAAAGCAGAACAATTAATTCTGAATAGCAAGCAGCTTACTGGGCTAAATAGCCACGTACTTTGGGTCATACAGGGTTCCAAATTTGTGACCCCAAGGAACATAAGACTGAACCATGTGAATTGTATCCTCAGCTGATATAAATCACCTTAACTTTATGGAGGATGTTAGAGTTACTCTGGTTTATGTCAGCTTAAACCCTGATCTTGTGACTGTATTAGCAAAACTATTTAAACTAACTGAGGGTACTTCTGGATTAGATGGTAGGAACAAATTACTTCCTTTGAGGGTGGGCAGGCCCTGGCACAGGGTGCCCAGAGCAGCTGTGGCTGCCCCTGGATCCCTGGCAGTGCCCAAGGCCAGGCTGGGCACTGGGGCTGGAGCAGCCTGGGACAGTGGGAGGGGTCCCTGCCCATGGCAGAGGGCAGAACGAGATGAGTTCTCAAGTCCTTTCCAACACAAACCAGTGTGTGATTTGTGAATTGGTGTTTAATTGGGTTTCCCTGATCATCCAATCTTGCAGGTAAGACAATCCTAAAGGTACTACAATTCAAGCAATAAATAAATCCATGATGGGAACACAAATAGATCTGAGAACTCCTGAGGTAAATTTCTCTGCTCCAACCCCTGTGTTTTCTTTTGTCATGGTTTGGTCCAGTGCAGGGGGGAAAAAAATATAGGTGAATGTGATTTCCCAGGTTGCTGTCATTTTGTTTTGGATGAGGGCTCAAAAATGCTTTCTACACAGGCTCTTGACTTAAATCTACAGAAGGTCAGCATCAGAAAACACATTTGTCAGTGCCTTGAGAAAAGAGGGTTAAGTGGACCTGAATTCTAAGTCTTATTGCTTTTAATATAGTTGAATAAGCAGCTCATTCAGCTGTTACTAAGTTGGTGTGTTTTCCTGTTTTCCTGGCCTCCTAGAGAAGTGGGATCAGCATGTGATCTGTGTGCAGAAGGAAGAGTCCTGGTGCAGTATGCCTTCAGCGCCTCCTCTCCCATGCCCTGCGATCCCTCGGGGCACTGGAGCCCGCGGGAGGCTGAAGGTGAGTCCCAGGGATGGGGACAAACACCTGGTGGGAGAGAAGGGGAGACAGAGCAAAGGGAGAGCCACAAAAGACAGTGGGGAAGTCTGGCAGTGATTGATTATACCTGCATGTAACGTGGACAGAGCCAGCAGGCAGAGGAACGCCGTGCCCTGAAGGAATGCCACTGCTCAGATACCTGTGTTTTGGCCCCTGAGTCCTGCCCCTGCCCATGAATTAAGTGAATTCCAGGAGCTGAACATGAATTTCACAAAGCAGCAGAGTGCCAAGAAATGCTGACCATTCACATCTGCCAGACGAATTCCTCAGGGGAGCTGTTTGCTCCCTCTACTCCAACTCCAAAAGCAAGGAGCTGTTATTTATTTGGGCCTGATTTGTGCTGCCTTCCCTTGTGGTGAATAGCAGTGGGCTGCACAGCAGCCAGGCTGGAAGGAGGTTGCCCTCTGGGCAAGTGCTCTGCAGCAGGAATGCAGGTGAGCACATCAAGCCCTCTTGTTCAGGATGTTTTCCGAGTCATTCTCCTGGAGCCTGTTGGAGGGAGAATGGTCTGCAGGGCTGCTGTGCAGTGCCATTAGATCTCCACCATTAACTCTCCTCCACACGTCCCTTCCGTTACGTCCCTGGCTGTATGTGGTGGAGCATATTTAAGATTGTCCCAGGCAAAGGTCAGTCATCCCAAATCACAGCTTGGAAAGAGCAGAGCATTATTCCAGCCTGTTCCTTCCGGAGCAGCACACTCAGGGCCCACACCTCAATGTGGTGAGGTGAGGCTCATTGAGCCCCAAGGACAACCCTGGATTTTGCAAACTCATTGTACAAATACCCCCATGTGTTAAGGGTTTGTTTGCCTTGAAACTGAAGCACATGGGAGTTATTCTGCAAGGAATATTATTTGGGCTGGTGCCCAGGAGCTCTCCCTTGTCCTAAGGTCAGCACGTCCAATGAGCTGTGCCCCTGCTGCGTGATGGGACAGTGCTCAGTGTCCTCTGCCCCACACTGTCCCAGGGTGGGGGGCCAGCAGAGGTTGTGTTTCACTCTCACTCACCCCCTAAATTCAGAACAGGTTTCCCAGAGCAGTTTTGGCCTCCCAGTTCCTGGAAGTGTCCAGATTGGACAGAGCTTGGAGCAACCTGGGATAGTGGAAGCTGTCCCTGCCCATGGCAGGGATGGAGCTTTAAGGTCCCTCCCAACTCAAACCATTCCATGATTTTATGACACCCAAAACTGCTGGGCACTGCTCAGGGCACACCTGGCCCTTGGGTGGAAGCTCCATCCTGGGAAGCAGTGCTCTGGGCATGGAGTGACTGGATCACCCAGTAAACAGCATTAGCAAAGTTTGGATCACTCTCAGTAGTAGTTCAGGGTAGAAGGTGGAATTTCCACTTAGCCAAGAATTACAAGACTTTGAAACCTTTTTTCGTTTGGAACAAAACTTGAAACTTTTGAAATTCTCCATGAAGGAAAACTAAAAACAAAAAGTGTTTGAGGCTGGCCAAAATGTTTTGTTTAGCTCATATAATTCCTCATGAACTTTGGTTAAATGATGACATTTGAAAATATACCCTTTTAATATAGAATCTAGAGCAAAAGCAACTCTGAATATCAAAATGGAAAGTGTTTCAAGGTGCAAAAGTGAAAAGGTTTCTCACAAAAATGTCAAAACACAATGTTCCAATAGTGTTAGAAATTGCTTGCCATTTTTGCTTCCAGGATAAAATTTTGGCCAAATAAACCCAAATTTGCAAAGTGTTTTTATTTTGAAAGGACTGCATATTCCATCAAAATTTCTCCACTGAGCTTTGATTTGAAAACTTCTAGATCTCACACATCTTGCCAGAGGCATCATTCCTAGAGAAACTAAGCTACTCTAAGATTTATTACTCAGCAGCATTTTGCATTTAATTTCCTCTTCTTGCTGTGTGTGCCTGCATGTTCTTAACTATGAAGGGTGCAGCCTGATCCTTATCTGTCTCATCTAGTTGCTCTTGTGCCATTGCTATGGAACAGAAGTTTGGTGATCATATCCTCAGGATTAACAAGTTGTTGCCACTTTAGGGTAGAAAATATACCGAGTGTATGGTATTGCTCCATGATTTTCTGTCTCCACCACCACACTCCCTGACATTCAGGCCCTCTGCCTATTTGCACTTGGTCTGAGTTACAAATAGCAGTTAGGTCATTGTCTGGCTTCTTTAATTGTCTATCTGTGAGTACTCCAGCCATCAAGCTTTAAATTCACTTTCTGCAGGGGTTCATGGGTGTAAATCTCCACTGCTTGAATGTCCGTGGAAAATTAAGACAAAGGAGGCACAAGCACAGCCAAAACGAACTTGTTTTAAAATCTGAGATGACACTCATGGAAAATGTTCTGTAGGACTCATCCAGCTTCTGAGCAGAAAATCACTCTCCTCACGTGTCTCTGAAGCAGCTCTGGTTGGTCTGATCTCATTTTCCTGAGGTTTGCCACCACAGGCAGCTGCACCAGAAGTGGTCTGGGCTATGTGGGAGCTGTGCCCATTGCAAAACCCTGCTGTGGGCAGTGTCCTTTCTAATTCCCTGCTTATTCCTGAGCATGGTGGGATGCAACCCCCAGGCTGAGGCATCTCGTGGCTCTTCCTCAGCCAGTTATGGCCCCCGCACCAGGGGCTTCCTGTTCCTTGGCAGGGGTTGTGGGAAGGCTCATGAGATCAAGGAGTTCTGATTTACTCTTTATCTTCACCATAGAGCAGAAAGCTCTAACCTACCTGGATTCTCACCAGCAACACCAGCTAGATCAACAAACCTTACAGCACCTCCATAACTCTGTCAAAGGGGGGTTTTATGTAAGAAAGGTGATTTTGGCTGAAGCCCAGTGAGTACATTTGCTTGCTGTGCAATATATGCATATATCAGTCAGTTCCTCCTGCCTGGCTCACTGCTGACCAAGAGAAGTGTGAGATTATTATAAAATATGTTGCTGCCTTGCACTGCTCTAGAGTTTAGCCCTTTCCTGGGCCTATTATTTCCCTCAAGAGCAATTCCCTCTGTATCTTAATTGTCCCGGCTGGACTTTGAAGTTTCACTCAGTGGTTCCTTTATCTTGACCACCTAAGAAACGTGGCAGGTGGGTTGTGGTTGCAGCAGGGATGATATCCTGAGAGACTCCTGAGGCCAGATGGCCTCTGAGGCTCTGTCCCTGTGCCAGGGAATTCATCTCAGGCACTGCACTTAACTGCACAGTGAAGGACTGACACACCAGGCTGTAGTTCTGGAAGGCATTTTAGGGAAAGGCACCCTTCTAACCTGCCATCCCTGCTCTCCAGCCAGGACACGGTGTTTGGCTCATCCTCACAAACCTCACATTCCTCTTCTGTGTTAGGCAAGATGTGGTGTTGCATGAGATGCTGTTCTGTGTCTGATCAGCCTCATAAGGCAAAGAATTTTCAGAACCTGAGTGCAGAGGGGAAGAATAACTTTTACACCACCTCTTTCTACATATTAATATTTGCAATTTTCAGAGCATTTACCTATTTCTAGAAATCCAGTTATATGAAATAAGGTTTTCCTCCTCTTCCACAATTAAATGAATCTTTCTTACCTAGGTCTAGGTGGTGTATAATATTTAAGAATCTCTTTATCTTAGCTTCACTGAGGATTTCAGTTTATGAATTATTACAATCTGCCACCTGTTTTGGGGAAATGCACTGTGTGCTAAGCTCCCTGGAGGCTGAGCCCAATTCATGCATCTCCAGAGATCACACACTTTATCTACCAAAATGTGTAGGTTTGTTTGGAATTTAAGTCTTACCGAGGCCTTGAACTGACTGAGGTGAATTTGCAGGATCCCAGGTGGGGACACACTGGGCTGTGAGCCATTAGCTCCATTTTCCTTTCTGCAAGAGGGCAGTGGTAAAATTCACACATCTTTCCAAAGCCCTCTGAGATACTGGAGTTGAAAAAGACCTTAGGGCTGCAGTCAGGAGTTTGCTGTGGGGTCTGAGGAAGTCATCAGAGGGCTCAGCCAAGCACATCCAGCCAGCAATGAGGGTGAGATAACGTGAGCTGAATGAGGTATTGCTGCTCACAGGGATTATCCACAGGGCTTGCACACTTGCCAGGGGGGAAACTCGAGCATGTTAAATGGACCTCTGGCTTTCTTCAAAACAGATCAGTGCTGTAGTCTCTCCAGATGCTGGCGTTAGTGGCATTCCCACTGCTCTGTGCCATGTGCAGAGGAGAGAAGAGCTCTGGGATATGGGAGGTGAGGGAGAAGCATGAAAAGTTGGGCATCTGCAGGACAATGGCGTTGAATCGCAGGAAGGCTGCCAGGAAATCTATTCTGCATCTGGGTTCATTTGGTATGAACAGGAGAATTCCCTGAGCTGTTTATCCTTGACAAAAGAGGCACATTTCTAACACTTCATTGAATCACAGACAATCAGAATAACCTTTGCACGTTGCCCTTTTCTCTTTAAATTAGTAGTGATGTCCTGTTTGTCCATGGATGCCCAGTTGTTTATCTTGCTTTTTTTTCAGTTGCAAACAGCTGTGCTGTCCTTTTTTTTCCCTCTGCCTTCTGCATTTCTATCCTCTCATTACCTTTCTTTATCTCCTTTTTCTGTACTTTGCCTTCTCCCTGTCATGCTTGCCTCCCTTTTTGTGTGATTATTTGGGAAGGAAAAGGGAATTTATAGCTCTCACTGGATTCTGTTACCAACTGTTCCACCCATCTGACCCCTCTGGATCTTGCAGTCCATGACTCCATGCCAAATTGTAATGTTACCATAGTATTTGGGAACCCAGCAAGCATTGTGGCTTTCATTATTTTTTAGTACTACCTCCCATGTAGTTGAACACAGCCAACGGTGAGAAAAGTAAAAGCACAAGTGCCTGTTGTTTCATCAAAACGAGAGCAGAGAGACAGCTCAGACCTGTGCTCCATGTGCCTCCAAAAAAAAGGGGCCTTGCACAACATGCTAGATCAGCCTGTAAATGCCACAGGAGTTGCCCCTGAACAGCACAACTGCTTCTTGGAACAAACAAAGGCTCTTTTCTTGTCTTTGTTAAAGGGGAAAAGATTGTATTTTCGAGTGAGAGGCAAGGGAATAAGTAGGAGTTTAACTGGAGGCAAAGTGACTCTGTTTATCAGGTAAATTACCAAGTGGAAGGAGTAGAGATTACCATTGTTTGGCATGGGGAAAAGCACTAGAAATAGGAAATGCAGGCTGCACTGGCACAGAGTGTGTTGTGTGGTGTCCAGTCCAGCTGGACACTTAAACTGGGTTTGTGTCTCTCACCTGGCCCGGAGACACTGGTGTTCTGTTCCTCCTCCCCATGCTGGCCATGCCTGTTCTGATGAAGTAAATAATTGCTTTCTTGGACAGATATGTTCTCCTGCCACCAGTCTGTCTTTTAAACTGATGCCAATGAAAACTCATATTCTCTAACTTCCTTCTTCCTTTCCAGGGCACCCTGATGTTGAGCAGCCCTGTAAATCCAGTGTCAGGACGTGGAGCCCCAATTCGGCCGTCAACCAACACACGGTGCCCCCGGCCTGCCCCGAGCCCCAGGGCTGCTACCTGCAGCTGGAATTTCGCTATCCCCTGACCCCAGAGTCCCTCACAGTCTGGGTGACCTTTGTTTCCCCGGACTGGGACTCCAGTGGAGCAGTGAATGACATCAAGCTGCTCACCGTCAGCGGGAAGAACATTTCGCTCGGGCCGCAGAACGTCTTCTGTGACATCCCACTGACCATAAAGCTGGACGTGGGACAAGTGGGAGAGGAGGTCTATGGGATCCAGATCTACACCTTGGACGAGCACCTGGAAATCGACGCTGCCATGCTGAGCTCTGTGCCCCACAGCACCCTGTGCTCAGGCTGCAAACCCATCCAGTACAAAGTGGTCCGGGACCCCCCTTTCCAGTCTGGATCTCCAGTGGTCATCTCGAACCTCAGCAGGAGATTTGTTGACATGTAAGTAGCTGCTTTCCAGAGAGCTGGACAGATCAAAAAAATGGCCTGTTCTCATCCTTCTAATATCCAGTACAAGTGATTGTTAAGATGTTGAACTAGGCAGACGTGCCAAGAATTGCCAAGACAGGATGTCCTCATAGCTTGTCTCTGAAACCAGGAGCATTAAACCTGAATGAGATAGCCTGAGATTTCATGGACAGTTTTTGAGAAATTTCTAGGGTGGCTGCACAGAGATGTGCCATTCAGGCTTTCTTTAACTAGAGAAGATAATGCAATCTACCTAAGATATAAGAAATTAAATATTTAAGCTGACCTAAGTGAGGACCTCTGGAATAACATGGTCATCATTTCCTTGGGAATCTTTTGAAAGTTTTGGTGGAGATGGAGAGAGCAAGGCTTTCAGTGCTGGATCACCAATTAACTGCTAACGAGTGTGCAAAGAAATACACGTGCATGTTCAGGTGTACAAATTTGTTTCACCCACTTCCATTTTCTGCTTTCGTGGGTCACTAAACCAAGTTGCATTAGTGTGAGATTGTTCTGAAATGGGAAATGTGGCAAATGCTCTAGTTTGGTGTAGAAACTGAGTTCCATCCCAGATACTGTTACAGTCTGATATACTGGTTTACTGATATAGTAAAGGGATGCATTACTGTTGAGGAATGTCCAACTTCAAAATATTTACTGGTTTTGAGGAGATCTGTGATCTACCCATAAGTGTCTGACAGGAAGAAAAACATCTTTTGCATAACATGATTCCCTGGAAATGATTCACTCATCTGTGGGAGCACCATGGAGCTCTTTTGAAAAATGAATACCAGATAAAAGGAAACCTGCTAAGAAAACTGCACTCTAATTTAGAAAAGATGATCTAATTAGTACAGCTAATATCAAGGAAGCATACATCATTATGGTCTTCTAAAGCATATTTAAATAGAATAAAAATGCTTAATTAACAATTCAGTAATCACGAGCTACCACCCCTTTTCATGACCCAATTATGCATCTCAGAAGATGCAAATTGTCCCTACAGATTTAAAAAATTAAGGTAACTAACAATAGTGAATCTAAAAACAAAACCCAGGACATCACTAAGATTACTCATGTGCTGAAAGTTAAGCATGTGCTTAAGTGCTTTCTTGGGTTGTAGCCTTGTTCAAACAATTGCTGGCACTTAGCATGAGATGGATATTGGCATATTGGAAATGTGGAAAGTGGTGAATTTTCCCAAGATTTTGCTGTGAAAGCATCTTTGCCTGAAACGTAGCCCACTTTCGTTGGAAAATGGTTTGGTTTGAAATATTTGCATACCTTAGCACAAGTTCCCACAGAAACAGGTCCAGTTTTGACTTCATAGCACAGTGCGAAAGAAAAAAACCCAAAACACAACTTGCATTCTGAATTCCATTTCTTTGTCTTTTATTATGATTTTGTGGGTCACTTCTAGCTTACAGCTAGCTCAAGTGGAGGAGTGCTCTAAGAATTAAATCAGTAGCCAGGAATTAATGACAGATTTCCTGAGGGTCATTGATTAAATCCCATTGGGTAACAGCACTGTCCTTGTCTAAATGTCTCAGGTAGTTACACAGCCAGCAAAAAATCAGACAGAATATTTAATTTAGTCTTTCTGGGCTCTGTGATCAGTGGACAGAAATGGATGCTCCTGGAAGCTGGCACAGCCAACATCACAACCAAATCCCTTCCAAACCCTCCAGGCCAGCTGGGCTCACTTACTCTGTGTCCCACCAGGGACCACAGGGAAAATCCTGCCAGTGAGCCCCAACAGGACACTTGGGAAGTGAGGTTTTTGTCACTGGGTGAGGAGATATGCAGATTCTAAAGCACTTATGGCTGGCTTTGAGACTGTTTTGGCTGATTTACAATGAGGGTGGGCAGGTCCTGGCACGGGGTGCCCAGAGCAGCTGTGGCTGCCCCTGGATCCCTGGCAGTGCCCAAGGCCAGGCTGGGCACTGGGGCTGGAGCAGCCTGGGACAGTGGGAGGTGTCCCTGTCCATGGCAGGGGATTTGGAACAAGATGATCTTTAAGGCCCTTTCCAACCCAAACCATTCTGTGATGACTGTGTGGTTCAAGACTTCTGTGTGTGTTTGAACTTTTGAGAAGTGAGATGAATTTTTTGTCCTGTCATGTGGGCACAGCACTGATCTGTACCCCCTGGTGATGGGGAGATTGCTGCTGCTGGGCCATGCCTTGGGACACAACAAATCCTTGAAACTCTGCATGGGGTTGGGGTTTCCTGGTAGAGGCAAAAGCAATTTGAATTTTTCATTGGAACCTTATGCAAAGGCTGGCCAGAGTCTTTGCTCACCCTGAGCAGGAAGGAAAGGACATGGGAATTCAGAGACAGAGGCACTGGGCCATGCTCCTACTTATGAATATGTGTAGAGGTAGATGCTGTCTCTCTGTCCTGTTCACATCTGCCTGTTTACCTCATTCTGCACCACTGGAATTCAACATATTTGTGCAGCCAGATTTTGCAGCCCCTTTATCTCCCTGTGAACCCTAAGCCAGTTGCCCCTCCTTGGTGCCCTTGCATGTTTTCCATATTAAATAAAACAACACCCCCACATGTTCTGTGGAAGGCTATTTTGAAGGCAGTCACATATCTTTACTCTTGCCTCCTCTGACCTTGATCTTCACTTTCTCTTTTTCTCCCAAAGAAAATATTTGCTTGTGCTGTTATCTGTGAGCAAGATCCTTTCCCCAGGTGTGGTGATGCTGAAAGAAAAATTAATTTCTCTTACCTTCTTCCTGTCAAAGAGAGGGAACTTCCTTTTAAGCTGAGAGGAGAGACAGCCTTTAATGGATAGCCCTTGCCTAGTCAGCACTGGGTGCTCCACAGAGGAGAGTAAATAACTACAACAGTGGAAACATTTTATTAAGAAATGCAAAATAATGCCAGACCTTCTGTTCTCAAGCTGAATTTTAATCTCAACTCTTGGCTCAAGTTGGGGCTTAAACATTAATTTCTGAGGGACGGGACCTTATCCAGGGCCTTATCCTTGGACCTTACAGAAACCAGGCAAGATACACTCAATTCCACTGAGTGTGATCAGCCAGAATTGCTGGTATCTGGGATACAAAATGAGAGTTAGAGCCTAGGAGGAGAGCAGAAAGCTAAATAAATCAGTGGGGGGAAAAAAGAGGTCAGGCCAGGTGCAGCATAGAACTGCTGAGTCTTCACACCACAGCAACTGATAAAGAAGGAGCCTCATCTACAAGTCTCAAAGTCTCAGCTCACAATTTAATCCGAGGTGTGGGTTGTGCACTTGCTCAGAGGCTGTTCTCTAGACACACCGTGTGTCATGGTCACAATGGCAATTGAGGTAGTGGCTGTTTGCCATTCCTGGAGCTTTTTTACATTCACATTGTTGTGTTGGAGAGTAATCATTGCTGGTTTTTTAAGAGCTGAGTGAGCATCAGTGCCCAGAGCTCTCTGGCTGGTGTCAGAGGCGCAGCTAGGAGTCAGTCCCAGCAGGGCAGTCTGGGGTGAGCAGCCCCTGTTCCCACAGCACTCCCAGTACCCCAGTCTGGGAGCAATGAGGAGCTGAGAGTGCTCACAAGACCTACATGCTCTCCTCCGGCAGACCAAGCCAAGAGACACTGAGGTTGGTTTTGGAAAGTTGTCAGATTAACTGAAAAAGTTTCAAAGAGTTGGAAATTTTCCCAAGTTTTCTGCCACAGACTTTGTAAGAAGCCTCAAAGTGTGCTGGACAGCACTGGATCAGGTTGTCTTTGTGGTGTTAACCAATAGGGTTTTTTCAAGACAAAGGCATTGACTGAAATAACCTGAGAAAGAATCTCAGCACGAATCCCTGGTACAAGGTTTGGGTTTGCAGAGTTGAGTTTCGCTGAGAAGCAAGTTTGCAGTCCTGTGATATGTTATTCTGAGCCATTCCTACTAGAGCTTTGGTACCGAGCTGACACATAGAGGTCCTGCATTCAGGCTTCAAAAAAGAAACACTGAGAGAGAAACTTGCATTTTCTTGTACAGAAAATAGGTTTTTCTTCTCCATTTTGACTATTTTGTACTGACATTCTATGGCTAAACCTTTTCTGTTGCTTGATAGTAGTTGGAGGGGATTGATCATCATCTGTGTAAACAGCAGTCCTTGCTCAAGTAAGCATAACATTTTTAAATATGTTGTTAGAATCAAGACGTCCATTCAGTGCTGAACTTGTAAATTCTGTGTCATTTCTTGGGTTTAACACCTCAGGGTGGTGGGCTAAGATCTCACTCTGGCTTCTCGGAGTGCTTGCAGAATGACAGAGAAATTGCAACGCTCAGGATGGTGGTGGCTGGAGGGCTCCTGTGGCACAGTTTGTGGCTCCTCAGTGTTTCATTGCTCATGGGTCCTTAGCAGTTCACGGCCTTTAGCTCTCTACTTTATCCTACACAATAATTTGTTTCCAAATTTGCCTTATTGATGCATATAGCATTTGTTACTGGTCCCCAGCTGGAAGGGGCATATGGTCAGTGATTTCTCAGAAATCCCAGATGAGGAGAAGTTGAGTCAAATGGAAAGTGACTCTTTAGTCTGAAGGCTCCTACAAATATGAACAAGCAGAGAGGCTGGAGAATCAGCAGTAGTCCTTACAGCCACTCATTGGCGTGCCCTTCAGCCCCTGAACTCAAGAAGAAGAGTGCATTTACCTGACTCTGGCCCAGCTGAACAGACTGGGAAATTATGAATATCACTCTGATGATATCTAAACCCAAGTCCCTGCAGAATGCAACACTAAAACTTCACAGAGACATCTGTCCTTATTATGGCATTCCTTCCTTCACCTCAAAGATCTATTTCTCTGTTTTCTGGAGGTCTACCAGACAGAGGAATGTATGATCTAAAGCAGCTGAAATGAATTGCCAAATCTATCTGTCATGGAGATAATTAACACCATATTTCCACCCAAACAAGATACAGATCACTGGGTGGTTTTTCTCCTGACACCAAAAGATGGAGCCCATATTATCACCCATCTTCTGCTCATCCTTCCTCCACAGTTACAATGCCAAACCTCTCTCGATATGCCAGGAAATACTGGCGAGTATCTAAGATAGGACTGAAATATTAAGACAACCCTTTGCATGCCCAGATTTATCTGCAAGGTTGTCCATGCAATACTGGCGTGCTACACATCTGGATTCCCAGCTGGCTTTGGAACTGTAGGTGGCATTCCAGCTGTGCCTGTGCATGAACACTCACCCAGCTACCCTGGGAAGGCCTTGCCTTGATGTGTGCCAGGACCTCTTATGCTTTTTCATCCTCCTGGTGGTTTGTAGATGCCTTGCAACTTTCATTCTATGAATTAATCATAGAATCAAAGAAACATGGGATGGTCTGTGTTGGAAGGGACCTTGGAGATCATCTCATTCCAAAGCCCTGCCATGGGCAGGGACACCTTTCACTAGACCAGGTTGCTCAGAGCTCCATCCAGCCTGACTTCGCAGTTAATTAACTGCTCTCTTCCCCTCTCACTTGCAATAAGGAGTTCCCAATTTATTCTGACTTTCCTGGTCCTAACATGTGTAATATTGTCTTATACTAACATATGGACCATTTCAAGACATCCAAACCTGTAAGTTATTCATTTCTGCATTATAACTCCATCTTTCTCTGCATTGAGTGAACCTATTTACCAGTTCTGTATGTCTCTGGATACTTGAACTTTTGGGTTTCTGGTTTGGTTTTTTTTTCAGGAAATGTTTGTTAGTCAACCCCAAAGTGATAACTAAATGAAAAAATTCCATTTTCATTCAAATTTCTCTTTCTATCCAACCTATTACTGCTGCCAGATGTAAATGAAAACAGCGTGTCTGTTGTTGAGTCACTGAATATTTAATGCCCACTCTCACATCATGCACTACCAGGGAACTGCCGTTATTAAAAGCATTTTTCACTAGTCTCCATCTAGGAGGTTTCTTTCCCATAATTGCACATATCATTTTTTCTTTAGTAATAGGTTAGAGATTCCTGGATAAATCCATATGACATTGTACAGCTCCTCTCCAGCAGAAACAGTTTTACCAAGCTTCAGCAGGAACAGATTTGCTCTTATTCACACTTTCTTGCTCATTTCTAAGAGCTTCCCTATCGTTAGCTTTTCACCCTAGCTTTCCATGGACAAAGCTATTTTGAGCTTCCCCATGAAGAAAACACCTTTCTGTCCCACCAGGTTTCTCTTACTCCTGTAATTTCCAGTTTCAGGTTCAAGAACTTGCCTAGTTCTTCATCCATAATCCTTTTGTTTAGGAGTAAATTCCCAGCAGGAATAGTGGCCGTGCTGTCACTCAATAAAAACCTTGTCAGTGAAGAGTTTTGAGTGTGTTGGAGCTGCTGTGGTCAGTTTTGGCAAAGTTGTGATGTTTGATATGCAGCTGGTGTAGGACAGTGCAGCATTCCTGGTGCTTGGCAAGGGGCTGGCATTGTCCCTGTGCTGCTCTGAGGCCATGCCTGGCCTTGGCTGTGTCATCAGCTCCTTCCTCATGCAGCCAGTACAGATTGCCCTTTTCCTGCTTAATGAACCTGGAAATCCCCCACGATGAAAGAACAGAACAATACAAGACCACTGTCTGTCCCACACCTTCCCTCCCAGCAGCAGGAAACTGGTGATAGGTTCACCTGACCCTGACAGAGGTGACGTGCTGGGGAAGGAGACTCCTCCACTGCCAACACCCCTGGGGAAATTCTTTCCTTTCCCAGCAGTGGGGCCTCACCTGTGGCTTGCACGGGTCTGGGCAGGGAGGTACAGGGTGACTGATGCTGCTCCCTGTGCCAGGTAGGAGCACGCAGCCCTCCTCTGCACTGAGGGCTCAGTGAGCCAGGAAGAGGAAAAAAGATCAAAACTGCTTCTGTTCCATCTCCTGTTCCTGCCTCTCTCCTTCACAAGCCGTGCTGTTACATCCCAAGGTAGTGGTTGTTATTATTTATAGCTGCCAGTAGTGTGCTGGGTGTTTCACAGAGGAAATACACAGAGTGCCTGCATCCAGAGAGCTCCCAATGAAGTGTTGGGGGCCAGTGGTGCTGCTGCTCTCAGGGGTGATGCATCTCCACTTGGCTGATGTGATTTGACAGCTGGAAGCCACATTCTGATGGCTTTCCTTCTTCCCTGCTTTCTTCATTAAAGGTGCCAGGTTATCTTTGCAAAAGAAGAAAACCTGCTTCCTGACCTCACACACAGAGCAGGTAGAGCAATTTTTTCCCTTACCACCCTCTGCCAAATTGCCTTAACCCTGCCCTGGAGAGGAGAAAGAACAATTTGACACTCTTTGCCCATTCAGGAGGCAGCTTTTGCGCTCAGCCTGTGCAGAGAGGCTGTTTGGTGCCAGCTGTAGTGATAGATTTGTGGTTCCTCGCTGTTGCGGTTTCTTATGTAACTCTGTAACTAAAGCTGGCACTTGACAGAATCCGTAGCTCCTGTTCTGGCTCGGCTGCACATGATGCAAGAATGAAGGTAGTAAGGGCGGGTTGATATCTTTATGGGTTTGTCATCCCAAGACAAGGCAGCCTAGAGGAATTTTTCAGCCTGGGTCTGTCTTTGAGGGATGGGATTGCTCTGAATGCCCCACAGCCACCAGTCCTAAATAAAATATTTCAGGAAAGAGAGACTGCTCCATCTGGGGAGTGACACTTGGCTTCAGGATCAGCTCTGCTGCAGCCAGGGAGACTCCCCAGGGACTGCTGCTGCATTGGATTCCCATCTCCAAAGCACCTCTTGGGCAATACACAGAGGCTGTAGAGAGATCAGTCTGTAGGCTACATGACCAAGTGTCCCTAAAAAAGTGAACATTAACAGCTGTCCTATTATTATCCAAATAGATACTATTAGAAATTGATATATTTAATCACTCCCAGCCAGGGTGGAATTTGAACTCATGACCTAGAAGTAGTAGCAGAGTTTTCCGCTGCAGGAGAGAAAAAAAAATAGAAGGTCAAACAGGACTTATCCTGCTGGGCAAAATAATTTATTGCAGGTGAAACACTCAGATATGTGGTAAATTAGGCTGTGCATTATCTCATGGATAATAACTTCTTTCTGATGTTTGCCTTCTTGTGTGCATCTTTATTTTGGGCTCTAAATAAGATAAGAAACACCAGAAATCTCCCAGGAATAACAAATGCATTTTCTTTGCTTGATTGAGGAAAGAAATATTGGGCAGACATGTGTTATGCAACAATTCAAAAATAACTCTCTTGTAAAACTTGGAGTGAGCCTCAAATACCGCAGAAGTAGCAGAAATGTGTTACCTACCTTTTTATCAGTCAGCCAATACAGATTTTCTCAGCTACTTTTGCTGAACTATTGGCCTGATCATTTCCTGGGCATTTTGTTTTAATATATTTTCCTAGGAAATGCATTCCAAGTCTCTGTTAAATTTGAATCTACACTCAAGCAGGCAAGGATTTGGAAAGAATGCTGCAGTCAGACTGAAATACCTGTGCTGTCCTTTATACCTTGTGGAGTCCAGTGACAGACAAGACAAGAGAGTGTCCAGGCTATGTTGGACATATGTTGGACAGGGCCCTGAGCAATCTGGTCTAGTGGAAGGGTAGAAATGAGATGAGTTTTAAGGTCCCTTCCAACCCAAACCATTCTGGAATTCCATGATTTTAGATGTATCACTGCATTCTGTACACCTGCTGATCCTGCTGCAGGCCCAAGGCACCCACCTTGTGTTGTGATGGTTTCACCTGAATTTCTCTCAGTCTTTTGGTCAGGATCTCCTTAAATGAATGGTGACATTGGGCATCTCTGTGCTGTTATCCCAATTCCAGCATTTTCCTGGCACTCTTGTGACAAGAAGACCAAGGTGGAAATAAAGCTCAGAGACAGTGCCTGGAATCTGATATCCCAAATTACCAGTCCCTGAAAGCCCACTGCAGTAAACCAGATCATTTATTCACAGTGGTACAGGATTTTTTTTTTAACTGTAAGACCAGTTGCAAATGTAATGACAATAGAGGAAATTAGCTCATGATGGGAGTTTAGGAAGAGGCTAGTGGAAGTATGTTCAGTAATGTTCAGTTATTAAACCATTAGAGATCCCACTGGAGACCAGCCAGTAGGATTTCTCATAATCTGCAGCAGCTTAAGGCAGAACACAGAACCCCTGAGGAGGGAAATGACAAAATGTTCCTCTGGAAGAGTTGCCTCATCTCCTCACCCATGTCTGTGCTCTGCTCTTGGTGTGACAGCACATCCCTGTCTGTTATCCCTCCCTCCTCCTGAGGAGCAGGAGGGCCACAGCCCTCCTGCCTGGACCCCCCAAAACAGTGAGGTGGAATGGGGGATGTGAAACCAGAGAACACTGCAAACATCTGTGTTCACTTGGGGCCCAATCTAAGCTCTACTGAAAATGCACAAAATAACTTCCACTGACTCCAGGAGTGTTTGCTCCCAGGGCTCTGTTCACCATTTTGGTGGGATTACAGGGAAACAGGAGGGTATTGAGTTCTGACATCAGGCCTTAGCTCAGACCTGTTGAAAATAAATCCAAGAAGTCAGGTCTGGATTCAGAGAAGGTGAAGAAGATTATTCTTCCAGGCCGACCACCCTAAACTGGGAAGAGAATTCTGCCCAAACTCGATGGACTGGCACAGGGCTGAGGGCAGCAGCTGAGGTGCTCGCAGTCCCAGTGATGATCTGAAAGGTGAGGGGAGGCTGTTGGCTGGCAGGGTGTGCATCAGGCACTCCTCCAACCTGTGGTGTAAGCAGGCGGGTGCTGGAGCTGCTGCAGGGACACAGCCAGGACTGGCTGAGGGTGCTGAGGGTGCCAGTAACCAGGCAGTGCTCACAGAGGCACGATGCAACAGGCACAGCTTCCTCAGTGACACTGATGGCCTGGACAGCAGAGCTCCTGCCCCAGCCTGCCTGCTGGCTGGGTTGCTGTTTCCTCCCTGCCTCACCAGGACACCGGAGCTCTGTCCTCAGGTGCAGGAATACTGGAATCATTCCCTCGAAATCAATGGAGAACTGCTGGCTTCCATCAGCTGGAAATAGGGTTTTCTGCATTTTGTGTCCCCAGTCTTTCCTTCCTCAGCTAAAGCACACCAGCCTCCCCTCCTGTGGTGTCCACATCTGAGCCTCACGCTGAGAAGTGCTCCCATCTCACTCAGGGTCTGAGTGCAGCAGAGAAGAAGGAAACACAACAGATTTTTTTCCTTCCTTCTCTGCTTCTAATAGCAACCAGGTGCTCTGACACTTAACCTGTGTGCTGCCGTGAAATTGCCTGTCTAGTGCAAACACCCATGTGAGGCCCAGGGCCTCAAGGATTTACTTTATCCCAGGATTTGTAACCTAATCTCAGTGAGATTGTCCATTTATATCAGCCACCTTAAAAATTCATATTTTTGTTGTTGTTAAACATGAGAGGAGAAAATTGTCTCTTGACAATGTTTTTTGTTTTTAGATTTTTGGTTTTTTTCTAAAAAACTATATTTAAGGCCTTGGCTGCGAACTTTGTTTTTTTAATTAAATATGCTACTGTGTTTTAAACTGGTAGCAGGGGAAATGCTTGGAGGATTATAACAAAGTCTGCAGGAGTTAATCAGTCACATATATATCTGCAGGTTCACTACTTACAAAATTTAACAGTCCTTGCATGAAAGACAGAGGAGAACAGTAAGTGTAACAAAAAAAAAAAAAAAATCAAAATCAAATGCATTTAAAGTCCTAAACAGGACCTGGATTTCAGAGCAGAGGTGCTACAGGAGTCAGACATGTAATCCTGCCCCAGGGCATCTTGTGCAGGCATGGAGCTGCAAATGCACCTCAGAGGGACAGAGGAGCAGCTGAATTGCAGTGGTTTAAACCTGCAGTTTTGCTGAGCTACTTGAGATTTACAGCAATGGAAGTGAGAGCAGAGCTGCAGATTAATTGCCTGGTTTGAATTTGTGATGATTATGAGAGTTGGTGGTGGCTTTGGTTCCTAGAAATATTCCAGGAATCAAAGGATATTTTCCTTTTCTAATATGTTGGATCCTTTAACCTCTGACTTCAGTCCCAAACCTGTGGTGATTGCATAAGTGGGTAAGGTGGCTGGTTTAGGTGTTAGTTAAACTTTCTGACACAGCCAGAAGCAAAAGTTGAGTCTGGGCTTCAGAAATCACAGAGTCCTGCTGGTACAGAATGTACCCACCAAGTGTTCAGCTGAGATTATCTGTTCAGGCTGTTGGCTGCTCCATCGTTCTCCCTTGGAAACATCCAGTTCAGATTGAAGTTGAATTTGGGAGCAGAAATCCACCATCCAGCCCCCAGTCTCCCATCCAGCCCCTGAGTGTTCATTTAGTGCTCCAACTACCCTGTTTTCCTCTGTAAACAAATCATGAAAAGCTGGAGGGCACAGAGCAAACCTGTGGCCCCTGTTGGCACCTCTCTCCTCAGAGAGAGAGAGAGAGAGAGAGAGAGAGAGAGAAAAGCCTCTCCAAGGCTGTTTCCTTGGCATTTGTGTCTTCTGAGTCAGCTCTGTATCTGAGAGAGAGGCAAGAGAGTTGTTTTGAGGCCTTTGCACCTGCCATGTTGCTGGGCTTATCCAAACAGGGAGAGCTCGGACCACAGCTGAAATAACAGCCCGGCGCAAGAGCTCGGGATTTTTGATGTCCTTCATGTGTTTACAGCATCCCGCCCCTCCTCTCTCCCGACTGCAGAGCCAGGCAGGAATTCTCTTCATTATCTTCTGCCATGCTTCTCATGCCATTTTTATTAAAAAAAAGGCCGAGCAAGGGGGAGCGTGTGTGAGAGGAGAGAAGACGAAGAAAACAGTTGCATTTGTGCAGTCAACGGCAACGAAGGGAAAAGAATGGAAGTTGGGGAACAGATCTCTTTGCGTTGTCCTAAAGTGACCTCATCCCCCTGGTTTACTCTTTATCAGTTGCTTTTGAAGCACCTGAGGATAGCAAGACCTGTAAACACCATGGTATTAGTGGATATTTGGGGTAATTCAGTTCCTCTGGAACTGGCACTTTGGGAAGCTGTGAGCAACCTGTGGGGACAGACTGGACAGCTCCAGGCTGCATCTGACAGGACAAGGGATGGTGCAGACCTTCAGCTCTTCTGTTCGTGGTTGTAATTCAGCCCAGCCTGGCAGCTGATCTGAAGAATTGCAACGAGGGAAGATGAGGGGTTGATGCTGTTTGCTGCCAGCAGATTTCCTGTTTTGCTCAGCAAGGCTTCCTTGCTAGAGAAGAAGAGCAAAGGTGACAGTGTTAGAGGGAAACAGGGCTGTCACCAGCAGACCAGGGCTCATTCTGGGCTGCAGAGAGATGGCCAGGAAATGTCATCTTTTGTCTCAAATGTTTGGTGGCTGCATAAGGTCAAAGACAGATGGGTCCTTCATGAGGACACTTCAGGTGTAGTATTTTCCTGTTTCACATGACACTGGCCGTGAATGCCATAATTTAATTGGGGATGCTTAAGCCTGTCTCATCTTGTTCTTAAATAAGAGGAAGGAACACTGTCTGCTTTCATTGCTGTCTGACCATTTGTCTTTTCATAGAGCAGAAGCTGGGCCCAACCTTAAGGATAAGAATTTTCAATTCTGCTGGAAACAAGTCTTTGCTGTATAAGAAACCCTCCTGCTGTTATTTGTAGTAGGAAAAACATATATTTCATGGTAGTAGGAAAAGAGGCATGGGATGTTTGCTTTCCCTCAATGCTTTCACTGCATCTCGAGTGTGTCCTCAGATGCTGAAACCCTACAGCATGCATGGAGCAGATGTGGTTGGGGCAGTGTCAGCCCTTGCATGTCTGCTGGAATTCAAGGGCATGAGTGTTTCTTCTGTAAATTCAATGATCCTTTAAACCCACCTTGGTCTGAGTAAAAAAGCAGCTTCCCACAGGTATAACTTTTCCTGTTAAGTTTTCCAGGAACACACAAACAGAGAGCAGAGGTGTCTCGCCTGGGGGGGGGAGAGAGAGAGAGCAAGATTAACTCAACTGCCCAACCCCCCCAGTAAAAACAGGAAAAGAATTAGAGGGTTCTATATTCCTGACCCTGGATCCTTCACTTGCCACTGCAGACAGGAAAGTTGCCCTCGTGGTATTTCACACGGCACGTTCTAATTCCCCCTCTAAGCAGAGGGCTTGAGTCATTGCTTTTTAATAAGGCTGCCTCCCCACAGGCGGAAGCTGCAGCGATCAATGTGGCTTACTCAGTCCTAGAAAAGGTCATTAAAAGACCATAGATACACATTTGAAGAGTGTTTGTTCACGTCCTTGATGTTAAAGATGTTCTTCTCTCTCACTTCCTTAAGCAGCATCTTAGGGAGCCGCTGTATGCCGGGTCCTGCCTGGCAGCACAGTGGAAAGTGCCCCTTGTTGCTGCCACCGTGCCACCAGCTCCCAGGGAAGGTGGGAGAGGAAATAAATGGCCAAAAATCACACTTTTATCACCACTTGGAGCACAGCTTGTCTTGCTGACATCTCCAGATACAGTCTGTACTATCAACCTTGCCATCCTATAAATATAGAGGGAGTAAACCCTTCCCCTCCCTGTTCTTGCATTCCTCCCTCCCTCACTATGGGACTGGATTGCTGCACATAGCATCCCTTTAACAGCTATATTTCTCCAAAATGTGGGCACTGTGAAGGAATGCTAAAACTCTCAGTGGCTGCCAGTATGACACATTTAACAGTTCAAGAGGATATAAGTATCTCACGTTCCAGTTGTTGAGTCGTGAAATGCCACATTCAGCTCAGTCAGCTTTTTGTCACTCGTTGTGTCAGACCAGGGTTAGTTGAAAGCATGATGGCTTCAGTTTTGAGTTTCTAAGGTAGTTTTTTGATGCTCCAGTCCAGCCACATTCCAATTCTGCCTGTTGGGTGTTGAGGAGACCCTCTGGAGCAGACATCCCATTTCTAGTTCCTCTGGGCACAGCTGGCTTGTTGGTGTTGCCCTGGATGTCACACCCTGGATGTCACATCCTGGATGTCACACCCTGGGGCTCCCCTGCTGTCCCCTAGTGCAGGGAAGACTGTGAAGCTTCAGGCTGCTCAGAAGGGGATTTGGGATGAGGATGGAGAGGATTGGCCCCTCTGGAGACCTGGTCCCAAGCCTGCCATTGCTCTACAAGGACCACATGTCACCAGGCATTTGTCTTCTCTTTCTTTGTATTTTAACCTAAGACAAGGATATTAGGGTATCACAAGCATAAATGACTTAATAGCTCTTATTTTCTACCCAAACTGCAGAGGAGTAAGGGGAACCATACAGTACAAACAATGTGTAAGGAGGCAGAGATTTTTTTTGCCTTTTTGGAGAATAAATGGCTTTTTTTTGTGTGTGTGTGTGTGTGTGTGACTAAATTTGAAGGATCATTTACCTGTTACAACAGAAAGCTCCAAGAGCTTTCCATCTTTGAGCAGGTTGCAGTTGGATATCTCTCCTCCCCAATGTGCAGCAGGGGACAAGGTTAGAGCACAGCCCAGTGCCACAAAGCCAGCAGCCAGTGTACTATGGATTCTTAATCCATACAATTAAAAGGCCAGAGTTCTCCCCACCTCATAACTTCTCTTTCCAATTTTCTCTTATTCACCCACATACACATTCATCTCCAGCCACCTCACTATTCATAACCACCACATTCTCTCTTGTGCTTGATTTGGTTCTAGGCTTTCCTCCATTGTATTTTGCAAACTTCCAAACAAATGTGAGCTTTTCCTGTTGTCCCTTTGCTAGCACCTGCACACAAATACTTCCTTCCAGTGAATCCCAGGTGCAAGGCACACTCACTGCTCTTAGCCTGCCCCATCACCTGGAGGTATTGGTGGAAATCACACCAAAAATCAGAATCTGCAAACTCTTACTTTGCACTCAGGACCGCAATCTCAGTGCATCAGAAAGCAGTGTGGCTTTATTTATTTTGTAGCTGCCCAAACTGTTCATTTGTTACCATTTTCAAAAATTTGAATCTTTTTTTGTGGTTAGCAGATCCCCAGTGACAAAATCCACATTTCTGCAAGTGTACTTGTTAATCTTAAATATTTTACAAATGGTTTTGAGATGGTTTTGTGACAGAACTTGAGAAATAACTGCTCTTTAATAATCAAAGCTTGGCTCTGCTTTGATTTCATCAGTATATAGGAGAAACTTCCCATCTTAGTAAGTGGATTTATCTGGGAGTGAAATCTAGAGGAAAACCCTCATCATTTTACTACAGTGTGTGTTTGGCCACTTTAGTTACTTCCTATAATTTTTTTTTCCTTTCTTTTTTCCCCAGAAAAATAGTTGCTTTTAAACAATTCCCAAGGGGCAGAAGTTTGAAACTTTTCACTTTGACAGAATAAACAGTCTTACCAATATCTGGGTAGACATCTCCCCAGCCTGTAGGTGAATTAAGATGCTGTTTGTGCTACATGAACTCTCAGATTTAGCTAATAGGAGCCACGGGCTGTTGCTGACAGGAATCAGGTGCAGAAGGAATGAGAAAGCCAATTTTGTTTCCCTTCCAGTGACTTTCACTCCCATTCCACTGCCATGTGCAGTAACAAAGAGTCAGATCCCAGTGCTGTTGGCACGCAATTCACTGAATGCCAGTTATTTTGCAGGCACAGTATCCATGAGAAACAGCTTTGTTGTAAAATATAATGTGGGATATTGGAGCTTAAGTCATGCTTGTTAATTTAATGAATGTTGTAAGGAGATACTTATTTCGCAAACCTGAAGATTTCAGTAACTCATTGATATCCATTTGAATGGCTTTGCTGCTCTGTGTAGCAGATTTATCTCCTCGTAGTACACACTTCATTAGTAGATGCTTTTTGACCAAGTTCCTGTGACAAAAAGCCGTGTATATTGCTGTCAGTAATTGGGGCAATGTGAGCGCAGTGAGCAGAGACTGGCAGGGTTAGGGAAGAGCTGGGTTGCCTTTCCTACTCTGCAATTAACCTGATTGATGACTTTGAGCAAATCATTACGCCTTGGCCACTCCATGGCTTTACCATCAGCACAATGAGGACAACTGTAATGAGTTTCTTTGAGGAAGGTTTTGAGTTCTGATAGCCTAAAAGACATTGTGAAAGAGCTAAACATTTTTATTAGGCTTATATTATTCCCATATTGCATATGAAAAATATTATTCCTCATTTACAGATGCACAGGTTTTAGGTAATTATGGTTTTGCATAAATCAGTAACAGTTTGCTTATTTTTTCTGTGAATATTTCAGTGCTAATACCCTGATTCTGTGCTGTGGTGTGGATCCTATTTTTTGCTTTGGAAAAAACCATCTTTGTAACTCTACTGTTTTAATGCCCATATGTGAAGTGGATAACTTATTTGTCCATCACTGAAACATCCTCAGCTTACATTAATCATCACATTCCCACTGGCTCCAGGTGCAGTTGGGCTGAGCTCAGGGCTGCTCAAGGAATAATGAGTATTTACAATAATAATGAATTCCAGGGTATTTTAAATTCCTTAAATGAGCTGTGGCACAGACTTGCTGGTAGCACTGTCCCTGACATGGAGCAGAACTGTCCAAGGCTGAGCACAGTGAGGCACAGGGCTGGTTCCTCAGGTGCTGGAGTGCTGTTGGCTGTTGGTGATGCTCCCAGTGTTCCCCATGGCTCACAGTGAGGGTTGGCAGTGCCCTGGTGTCAGTGCAATGCCATCTCTGCAATGCAAGCAGCAACTCACCAAAATGCATGGCTTTCATCAGGAAATGGTTGAACTGCCAGGTGCTCAAGAGCTGCACCTATTTCAGAGCCGTGCATAAATCAAGCATAGACCAAGGTAGCACTGATTGTGCTCACAAAATAAAGATGCCCAACCAAAAATTAACCCATCAAAACAAGGTAGGAACGATGGGAGGAGCTGATTAAACTCTACCTTGGTTTTTTGCTGCCAGATCCTGCTCCAGTCCCTCTTTCTCTGCCCTTTGCTGCTGCCGCCTTTGTTGTATGAATGACTGACTCTCCTTTTGTCTGACAGGGAGCTGAGCGACAGGACCACGTACAGATACCAGGTGGTCATTGTGTCCGGGACGGAGGAGAGCGAGCCCTCCCCCGCCCTCGTTTACATCGCTGGGAGTGGATACTGTGGAGACGGGATTATCCAAATGTAAGTCTGGAGAGAGCAAACAGATAAACCTGGGCACATCTCCTCAGCCAGAATCTGAGGCTAGGCAGGAATTGATGACCCCTGATGTCTCCTTAGGTTAGGCTGGCTCTCATCTGTAGATAATGACTCACGTGCTTGATGATTACTGGGATGATGACATTTAATTGTAACGTAGGCCCTTCTCTCCTGGCACCAGGAGATACAGACAGAGATGCAGATAATGGAGAGCAGACTGCAGGATCGATAGGCAAGGACGCCCTGTGCTGTTGATACTGTTTGCCCGTGTATCCCTATCTTTAGACATGTATATGACATTTCCTACACAGACCTGGTGCTGCAAAAATTCACACAGCCTTCGATGCTGTCCTTAGATTTGCTGTCCCGTGTGTGTGTGTGGCAGCTGGGTAAAACCCTGCCACGTGTTGGGGGCAAGCTCCTGGTGCAACCCCTTTTTTGACTGACCACCAGAGCTGGGATGCATTTGAGGTGATGGATTTGGCCTCTGAGGGAGAGTGCTGGCAACTGCATGTTCTCAATCAGCCCCTCTCTCTCACCAGTCCCCAGGCCACTGGAAATGTAAAACAATCCTTCACAACTATGTTAGAGTTTATTCTTTTACTATGTTGGCCCTTAAGGCTGCTGCTTCAAAGCTTCCTGGCATTAGGTAATTTAATTATTTAAACTATGGAAGTAACAACAAGCAAGTGCTTAATCCAGCCAGTATTATTTGCTTGAAATAATGCTGATCAGCAATCACAAAGCACAACTCTGTCAGATGATATACCTGGCAGCAAATATTTGCAGGAAGAGGCCCAACAGGCAAGGAAAGCAAAGAAAACAATCAAACAACATATGAATCCAGGGCAATCCTGGAAAGAGAGGTGGAGAAAGACAGATTAATTTTGCTTTACATAACTTTTCTGCTACTGTTATGTTTGCACATTCCTCAAACATCACTTGTGGCTTTGCAGCAAGTGTCAAACAATAGCTGAGCTGCCTCAGGAGCAAGCAGGAACCAGACTGTGTCACAGCTTGGTTGGTTGTGGCCCCACTTGCAGCTGTGGCAGCCCCTTTCTCATCTGGTTCCCACTCTTCTCCCCACACGCTGCCGCAGCCGTGCGGGCTGGCATGAGGCAGGACTCTGTCCCCAACACCCCCTGATCCCTGCTGACTGCTCTCCTCCAAGTGCTGCCACTTGGAAGAGCCCAGCTCCAGGCTTTATGCCCTTATTATTCCCATGCTGGGGTCACAGTCTGGCCCTTCCAGATTTAATACAAAGAGTTTCAGAGATTCCTGTTCTCTTTTTCCCCACCTGCTGAGCTGCAGCCACACCAGCTATGAAGGAAGTTGCTCATATCCTCATCAGAGAACAGCAAGTGGTATCCACATGTGCAGGAGGGAACTGGCCAGGCGAGCCTAAGAACCAGGAATGATGAAAGTCCTCCCTTAAGGAGGAAGGGAGAGATATTTTAGGGGTGTAAAGCTGCTGTACGCAGGGCTTTGGGGTTCTTCAGAGGGGCTGCACAGACCATCAGGTTGATGCCTCTTTGCTTTTTGCATGTGTGTGCCCTGCCTGCAGAGAACTGGGGGAAGAATGTGATGACATGAACAAGATAAACGGCGATGGCTGTTCCCTGTTCTGCCTGCAGGAGCTGTCCTTTAATTGCATCGGTAAGTCGGGCTCAGAGCCCTTCCACCCACGGTGGGCAACAACCCTCTGCAGAGTGCAGGGGAAAAACCAGCAATACTTTCAGCATTTCCAGCTGAAGAGTTGTCATGGGAGAGAGAAAAAAGGTGGGATTTGTAGGTTTGAAAGGTGAACATATCTTCCCAGCTTCTGGTCATTTTGATGGGAAATTGGTTCTGCTGGCTTTGAAACAGCCCAGGACTTAGGGCTAAGTCAGCCATTGTGGGACTGATCCAAAGCCCATTGAAGTCAGTGGGTGGTTTTCCACTGGCTTCAATAGGCTTTAGATCTGACTACGTGAGAAGACATGAACTGATTTTTTCTGGTAAACAGGACGAGGAGTGAAAGGGGAAGGGACTGAAACCAGAAGCAAGTCCAGCTGAGGTCACACCTCCTTTGAGTTGCAAATCAATATCTGAGGATCAAAGGTCTGGCTAATCCCCTTTTTCAGAGGTGAAAACTACTTAATCAGATTTCATTTGCAAGCCTGGTTTGCTCTGATTAGCAAAACCTGTAAGCACAATGGCCGGAAGATGCTCGAGCTATCGGGGCTGCAGTTTCGAGCTTTACATATTTATTAAACTCTCTAGGAATGCTGGGGACAGAGAAGGGAAATGGAGACCAATTTACACTGCACCTTCTGTGGAGTAGCCCCACGTTGTGGGGTTGCTTTTTCCACCCAGGGGTCTGTAAGGTCTAGGAAAGAACAAAACATGGGGAGCTTCAGGAACCAAAGTTAATGTTTATAACGGGTTGGCTTTTTCTCAAGACATTTTATGAGATTCCTTATCTGGACTGCCCAAGCAAGCACTCTGTCCCATGTAGTGATCCCATGCCTTCAGCTCAGGGCATCAGTCCTCAGCAGATAATGTAATCTTGGCAAGTCTGAAATTTGCCCTTTCTGGCAGTTTGACCATTATTTCATGCCTGGAGCAACACAGAATGGACCTCACAGGCACCGTGTTTCCCTTGGGTGGTAAACTGGGGACTGCTTGGCTCATCAGAACAGCTACATTTCTACTTCAGCATCCCACACTGTGAGACTTGAGGCTGGATTTGGTCATGTACTTATTAACAAAATGTAAATAATTCTATTGAAATCAGGTATATTTATGGTCAAGACCAATTGTGACAATTGGTGGTCTTGAAGTTACATTTGTGTTTCAAGTAGCTTGCTGCCTTAGAGCCTCAAGCACTGCAAGATTTTAGTCATAATATTTTGAAAGTGGGATAAACATCTACTCAAATGTTTTGGGTTCCCCAGACATCAGGCGTGGTGTGAGGCCAGTTCCAGCTAGGGTTTGGGCTGGTGCTGGATGGTTGTGTTGGTATCAACCTGCTCAACAGCAGGGCTGAATTCCTTGGTCCAGGTGTGTGCTCTGACCACATCCCAGTGTTACATTAGGACGTGGCCCAGGTCCTCCCCTGTGTCCATCAGTTTTCCAGGGAACCGGGTGATGTGGGCTGGGTGGGAGCTGCAAAATGCTCCAAATAAGTCCATGGGCAGGAGTAAGAGTGGGGTGTCCCAAGCCTTGGACCAGACAGTGGTGTCATTCCATGGGTATGCAAGAGTCTGCTCTATGCCTTTGTACATAAATTCATGGAATTGGTTACGTTGGGAAAACCCTTAGGATCATGGAGCCCACTTGTATCATCCAGCCACTATCATCCAACCATTCATCCCACATCCAGCATCCAAGGAGCAGCAACGGGGCTTCCTGAGAGTGTGGCACAAGGCTGTCTGACAGCAGTCTGGCTAGAAAATGAAGCAACTAAAACATACAGATTTTTCTACTCCATGACAGAGGAAGTGGGTTTTCAGATTTGCTTGTGTTGGAAAAGAGAGGGGAATTCCAGGGGCAAAAAAAAAAAAAAAATGTTGTTTGTTTGTCACGGGCTTTGGAAGGTTGTGGTTTGCACAGATCCTGGATTACAAAACAAATGATATCAAATTCCTTGTAAAATACTGAATATAGGGGCTCAGATGAATCAAATTAGCTGGATCAAAGGGAAGGTGCAGGAACAGAGACCTTAAAAATGTTTGGTTGTGTGACTTCACAGTTGTGCTGGTGTGATTGCTGTGGTGGGACGGGCTCAGTGTTTGTGCAGGGTCTGTGAGGGCAGCCCCACTGCTGTTTTCAGGCAAACACTGCCTTCAGGTCTCTAGGACAGGTTCAGAGGAGCTAATACCTGTGAGACACATCCTGTTGGCTCTTGTGGTAGCTGGACCACGGTGAATTATGACCCCAAGAGCTAAGGAGACACTGCCAGTTTGTCTTTCAGACAAATGAACAGTGCTGATTTATATTCTGCTTGATATATCAAGCATTAAAATCTCACCAGAAAATATAAAGATGTTGGGGAAGTGAGTGGCTGTAACATATTACATAATAAATAATAGTAAAAAAAAATTGAAAAAAAAAAAATCAGCATTCTCCACAATCTAACAATACCAGACCTAATCCTCTGCCTTTAGGTGAACAAAAGTCTTCTTTGATATTGGTGGGGTGTTTTCCTGGAAAATACAGAATTCCTGAGTCCCAGTTTGAGGAGCACAGAAAAATAAGTGTAATTTATTTCCATGTTTACAAGGCTAGCACATGTTATAATCCTGTAGAACAACAAGCAGTTATTTCAGAGAGTGTTATTTTTTCAGTGATGTTCTTGTTGTATTATGTAGCTCTTTAGAGCCCCGGGAATCACTCCCCTTCACCAAAGAATTCAGTGAGCCTCAAACACATGTTCAGAGGCTTTGCTGAATCGGGGGCCTCAGGGTTTGATCTTGCAAATGCTTTCTTCCAGGCATGTTTCTGAACTACCACAAGGCATTCTTTAGACTTCAGCAAATCTAACCACAACAGTGAATGCAATGCCTGTCACAAATTGTCTGCAGGATTGGGTCCCACGTGGCCGGGAAGAGCCGCTAAACATTTTGTTTGCTAAAGACGGGGCTGCAGGGGCGTCGTGGGCGGGTTCCAGAGGATGAGGTTTGATAGCAAAGCCCAAGTGGGCTCCTGCCTCCTAAAGCAGAGACCATGCAAGTCACCTCGCTTGGTAGGAGAGAAATACAACAGAGCCCGCAAGCACCACCAGGCTTTAGATTCAGAGCCATGAATCACAGAATAATTTAGGTTCAGAGGAGTCTCTGGAGGTCTCTGGTCCAAGGAGGGCCAACTTCAAAGTTAGAGCCAGCTTCAAAGTTGGAGCATGTTGCTCAGGGTCATGTTCAGCTGTGTTCTGGATATTTCCAGGGATGGAGGCAGCCCCTTTGCAGGTGTCCCTTTGCCTCTCTCACTGCCTTTGCCTTTTAGGATCATGGGGTTTATGGGCTTTTTTAATTGGTCCAACTTTCCTTTGACTAAATGGCACAAGGCTCTCAAGACACTTTGCAGCAGTGCCTGTAATAAAATTAAATTTCTTTTTATTTTTTCTCTTGCTTTTGTTTTTCCTCCTTCTTTCCTCTCTAATCAGATAACAGTGGATCAATCTGCTCTGCCAGGGAGGAGGGGAGCGGGGGAAGGCAGGAGGGAGGCAGGGAGGAAAACTGTGTGGTCTCACTGTCAGGCTGTCCTGGCCTTCTCCGAGCACAAAGCCGAGTAACAGAGAACAGAAAAGATTAATAGCATTTTCTTCCTGCAACATGCTGAAGAGCGACAGTGAGATTAATTAATTAATTAATGGAAGCATCTGGCAGTGCTCAGGTTTTTTTAAGTTCTGCAGCACTCTCGCCCTTCCCCGTCGTAAAATTTATCATCTCTACCTTTTCTCCCCCCACCACAGCTGGGGGTTTTAGTGGATTTTGCATATTTTTTATCTTTTCCGCACAGAATTCGGTCCCACGGGGGAAAGTTTTGCTTTGCCTTTTGATTTGTAGGAGACAGGTGATTCAGAGCCGTGTCCGTGTGACTGATGCACCGCTCTCCTACCTCTGGCTGCTTTCCTTTCACCTTGCTGCTGATTACTCCCACGATAACTGATTTTTGCGGTTACCGCGGACCCCAGCCAAGCTCAGCCCTGCGTGTCCTGTGTAAAACAGACCCCATTTGTAAGAGTTATGATTCGCAGTGGTGGGAACCCGGGGCTTAGCACTTGATCCATTCCCAGCGGAGTGTTGAGAAATGGGTGTCTGAGGCACAGCTGAGCACCTTGTCCTTGGCGTGCACTCTCCCACACACCAACGCTGCACACCCAGATATATGTGGGACATTGAGAGAGCGCCCGGCTTTCATTTGCATTCCTTTTGTGGAGTGGGATGTGCATTATGCATTGATTTAGCTCACCAGTGCTGAAGAAAGAGAAGGATATAATAAAAAAGATGCAGAGATCAATAAAAAGGGAGGGAGGGGGAGAGAAAGTAATATGAAAAGAGATGAGTAAAGACTGATAGACACATTGAAACACAGCTGGGAAGTAGCTCCAGAACTTCTATCTTCCCTTAAGTTTTCCAGGCAATTTATGGGGGTTTCAGTCACATCTTATTGGTGTTATTATAGCCACACTTTATCTCCTTTGCTTATAAGGGACTCTTGGCTAAAGCCTTTTTACAGCAAAACAGGGCAGCTCTTCCACTGACTTCCAGATGGGAGTGGTCACCCTGAAGAATGGGAATGTTTCAGGTTAGACACACATCTCAGTGGTGTGTGGGATCAGGGCCTCAGGGATATAAAATACAAAGAAAAGACACAGAGGAGAGGCAAAGAGAAAATAAATATATCTAGCTCTTGAATTAACCACCAATTTCTGGCATGCTTGAAACATTAGTCACCAGTGGTTGTTCAGGGAGAAGTATGATTTTAATTTGACAATGATCCTTAAACACCTTTTCTTTTGCTCCTGCTTGGCCCCCAAATGTTTTTCTGCTACCTTACAAATCTGGATCTGTCTTCCTCCTCCTCCTCAGAGGCCTCTCCCTCCAGCTGTGAGCCTTACCTTTGTGGGAGCTCTATCCTTTACCTCTCCCATTATCCATAAATTAAGCATAGCACTTTCCCCTAATCTTATTGTTTGGCGGGCTGCATTGCATTCAGGGAAATGATTAATATTCATGAGCTTGCTATCTCTGTTTGGTGCATAATCCTCTGGGGAAATTGCAGTGTTAAATGAGTGACACAAACCTAATTTTATATGTCTTTTCTTTCCTTTCTTTCCTTTTCCTTTTTTCCCTTTCTGACAGAGAAGTAATGTGCTTAAAATAAATTGATGGATGACCATCCATATTCATTGTGGGCATGCTTTGAGAGCGCTCCCATCCTCTCCCCCTCCCTTTCTCCTACTCCTGCAAGGAACGCGGCTTTGGCTGCCCAAACCGTGGCCCCATGCAGCAGCTAATGGTGATTTTGCCTTCTTTCACCAGCACTAAATAGGCCTTGGCTGACCCTGCCGAGGGCTTTTAGTAGAACAACAGCATGGGAGAAACAGAGCCACCTTGCAAGAGCAGCTCAGCATCTCCCAGGGCATCAATAAGGTGAAAGCATTGACCAAAGAGCTTGGGAAAGATTGTCGGTGTTGTTAAAGCAGCTGAGGTTCTATAGCAGAATTTCATGGCAAATAGTCATGAATTTACTGGCCGGGGTTATTCAGATGATATTTGTGTGACTCCTTCAGCTCAAGGCAAATACTTTGAAGCTGACTGTTTCCTGCAGCTCGCGGGAATGTGGCTGCATGTTCTGAAATGTCTGAGCACTCATTTGGCAAGTTAGTAATCACAGCATCCTCGTAAAGTCTCTTAAAGTGATTTTCAGACTGTCATCATTAATAGTGCAATCCTAGGAAGGCCAGCTGAGCCACAGAGCAGAGAGAGCAGACATCTCGGGCAGCAAAATACAAAGGACAGATGCTTTCTTGTGGGGGAGAATGTGGGCTGGAGTGGTATTTGCCTGCATTTTTCCCTAGGCCAGTGACTCCAACCCAGCTCAATCCAGCTTTAGTTTTTAGGACACAGCTACAATGAAAGTCCAGCAGGAGAATTACTCCTCTGCTTGTTTCATCCCTCACACATTACACTCTATGGATCTGAGAGGCTTCCACAGCTGGTCATACTCCCATCCTTAGAGCATCCTCTGTGAATCAACAACTGTGCTCAGAGGACGAGGCTGAGCACAAAACCTTCCTTTGCAGTAACATCCAACCACATGCACAAACAAGCACTTTGTTTTCCCTGGGGAATGGCACCTCTGGGTTTTTACTCCTGTGTTCCTCCTTCCAAACAAGTGTCTCAAAGGGCCATGCTGGCCAACTTTCTCAAGGTCATAATGGTTACTCCTTTGTGTGACAGAAACCTCAAGACTTCCAGTTGAACAATATCCAAGTTAAGCTGATAAATCTGTGTAACATCAGAATCTTCTTGGCACTGCTTTCTCCAACCATCCAGGGAGGGGAAACAAGGTGAGGTGGGAAGAGAACATGTGTTAGTGCTCTTACAAAAATACCTGGATGCCAGGGCTGGGGTTGGCTGTGTTGGGTCCTGGTGGCCATTCCTGGATGCCAGGGCTGGGGTTGGCTGTGTTGGGTCCTGGTGGCCACTCCTGGTTGCCAGGGCTGGGGATGGCTGTGTTGGGTCCTGTTGATCATTCCTGGTTGCCAGGGCTGGGGTTGGCTGTGTTGGGTCCTGGTGGCAACTCCTGGTTGCCAGGGCTGGGGATGGCCACTTTGGCAGTGATAGCTCAGACAAAGTCTTGCTACCACTGCCAGCCAAGGGAAATATCCTTTCTCTTAAGTGACAAAGACTCATGTTCTTGGAGGTGAAATATCAAATTTCAGTGCAGGGCTCTGAGAGGGAATTGTAATTGTATCTGTCTGCAGCAGGCAGATCAATTGCATAATTCTGCTGCTCTGACTGCTATATCATAGCGAGGAGCCGAGTCCCACCACACAAAGAAAGCCAGTCATGCCCAGGAATGCATTTCCACGAAGCAGCTGAATTACCAGGGAGCTGCTCTCCACACAGGCATTATCCCTGCCTGTTATGCTCAGGAGATGCTCAGACATGATTGTCATATTCCACGGAAAAAAAGCCTCCTGCGAGGCCCCTGGATGTTCCGCAGTAGATTGCGACACCCACGCTGCCTTCATTTCCAAGGTGTCTGTTTTATTTCATTGAAGGAAGACGTCACCATTTATTGATATGTGACTTTACTCAGAAAGGTCTGCCCAAGCTCCATGTAATGGTTTTCCTCCTTTCAATCAGAACATCCAGAAAGGAAAGCAACTCTTGAATATTTTACTGTAGCAGGAAATATCTCTGTCTCTGCCTTCTTCAATATTAAAGAAGAGATTAGCAGATATCCTGGAAGCAGGCCATGTTATTCACTCTCTTCCCACTGAAGCCAAAGGTGAAACTCCCATAGAAATAAATGGAGCAGGTTCTGCAGTCACCCAGCCACCGAGTTCATGTGATCTGCAGTGGAATTATTTCCCCTTTTGTGATAGAAACCTCTGGATACATTTCTTCTCCTCTGTGTGAACATAAACACCAGTGCTGGAGATGCCGATTAAGTGACGTGGTGGTAAAACCCTGCTTCTGCAGAAGCTGCTGACTTTGGTGAGCCTGGGGTTTGGCCTCTGCTGTGTCTGAAGGCCTGCATACCCCTGGACAGACCTTTCAGGGGTTAAAATGCAAATCTTGTTCTGTTCCAAGAATTTGTTACTCTGAGACAATGCTTCTGCATTTTTGTCCCCCCCTTTATTTTTTCCTTTTTTTTTTTTTTTTTTTTTTTCTGGACAAATAGTTATGTGGCATGAGGCTTGTTATAGTTGGAAACATCCCTAAGTAAACAGCTGAGCTTAAAAATACTCCTTTTTTTTTTTTGTCTGGCCTTTTAAAAAAATGGTAGTTACTGCACAAAAGAAGACTATGCCGATGCCAATCACTGTGTCCTGGCTGAAAACAGGAAGCTGCCCCCAGTGTCTGTCCCCAGCACTTTGACGACCCTGCTTGGACATTCAAAGCCTTGTTTTAGGATGTGCCCTGTGCTATGAATTGGATCTCTTTATCTCTCATTTTTCTTTATTTCATGAGTGGAAAGCTGCCTATCCCAGATGAGTGTATATCCTGCATGTCCGCTTGCTGGCCTCTATCAGGCTTCACTCATTTTGCTGATGATTTTCCAGCTTCTCCTCAAACTGGTAAAGGTGATGGGGAGTTACCTGCTTTCCCAGACCTGCTCTGGTAGGTGCTTCCCACTGTTCACTAAACCATCTGTGTTATCTCGGGCATCCTTTCATTTCTGAACCCCAGAGGAGGGATCTGTATTTCAGTTCAAAGAGCTGCCTCTTGCACTGTGCTCAGACAGCTTAGGAAGCAAGGAGAGAGGGAGTTTGCATCATTTTCTGGTGCAACACACAAGAGCACCAAGACTATTTTGGATCTTAAAACCTGACTTCAGGAGTTAGCAAAACAGGTCTTGCCAATTTGTTTCCTCAAGTCACACTTCTCCAGGTTGATGCTGCCACAGAGCCTCCTTCAGGGTTTCCCAGATGTCACAGAAATCTTTGCTGAACTGGAGACTGACTTTTCCCAAAACAAGGGCAAGACAGGAACTTTGGCTTGGCCCTAATGTTTTTGTGCCTTCAGTAAGAACTCTCTAAGGGAAAAGGAGCTTGGGCTATGTGAATGAAAATGTGCTCCCCAAATTCAGCTCAGCATGCTCTAGCATCTATTGTCAATGCCCCAGAGGTGCTCTCTCCTGCTGCCAGGTGCTCTGCCTGCAGACATTTTACTGTTCTAGATTTAAGCTGGATTTCCAGGCAACTGCTATTTAATTTTTTGAAGTAATTTTTTCCTTGAGGACAGATCAGATATCCTTTATGTTCCCTTGCTCCATATCTCCTTCAAATCAGATCCATCTTTGGAATGAGAAGTCCATGGCGTTGATGAACACAGTCCGTGGTCTATGTCATGCATGACCAATCTCTGTGACCATCACCAGGTCTTGGGAGCCTCTGGACCTCTGTGGAGACAAAAACTAGCTCATGTTGCCAAGGTCATGAATGCATTTAGTGTCACAGTAGTTAAGAAGAGACAAGAAAAAGCATTTTGCATCATTTTAGGAAAAAGCCATTAGCTAGTTATTCCTAGAAAAACACCACTCCTGACACTGTCCTCTGGCTCTGAGCCTGTAGGACTATGAATTTAACTGAGCTCTGTTCCCACCACTGAAGAAAGGGAAAAAGCCTGTTACTTTTTTTTTTTTTTTTTTATTTTGTGAAGGCAGTTGTAGGAAGAAACAATCTGGTTGTTCTTTGCTTTGCTCATGCAAATGTAAAGCTCAACAAGTAACCTGCCAATCATCCAAGACCACCAGAAGGATCTGGAGTCAGAGATGGTGCTCAGCACCTGAAGGCAGAACCTCTGCTGGTTTCTGGCAGCCCACACAGTGATGCACCACTGTTGGCTGTTGAAGGTTCATGCCCTCGTCCATGTCTGGGAAGGATTTAATGCCAATCCCCTGTTAGCCATCACTCAGAATTTGGGAAGCCCATGGGCAGGAAAGGCCTTCCCCTCCTCTCAGCAGCACTCCCCTCAATGCAGAGCACTGCACACTGTGTGATGAGTCAATAATGAGACTGACAGACCTTCCTTAAAAGTGACCAGGGTTGTAAAGCCAGTTTCCCTCATCACCTTTCAGAGCACACAAAGGTGAGTGGGTGCCTCATCTCTCAGCTGCTGTGCACGGTGTTGTCCCAGGGATGTGGTGGCTCTCCAGGGCCAGCACAGCTCCAGGGCTCATGACAGTGCAGTTCAGCAGGACTTGGTTAATCATTTCGGCAGCCCCCGTTTAATTCAGACATCTCAGGCTCTCTGTTCAGTTCCTCCCTCGGGTTTTGCAGACTCTGAGCAGACAGATTTATTGGGGTCTTAGGCATAATCAGGAACAAATTAGCCTCTGTTGGGATCACACACTGTCCTGGATCACAGCTATTTAGAGGCTGCTTTCCCCTCCATGTGAGTATGAATTAAGTCATTGGGCTGAAGTAGGCCTTGAGTATTCTTTTATCCCAAACACATGATCTTATCAGAAGCCCATTACGTTTATCATCGCATTAGGAGGGAACATTTGGAGCCAGTGCAGGAGCATGCTGCTCTATAAATGTTATGCTTACTTCAGTGCCTGTTGTGAAAAAGAAGTCAGTGCTTTGGGAAGGCCGGGAAACACTGCCTAAATGCATGTGCCTAAAATTAGGCTGTGAGTTTGTGGGTGTGTGTTTGCATGGGGGGGTGGCTGAGTCGGGGATGTGTAAAGGGAGCGCCCGTGTGTCTGTGTGTCAGTGTTTCTGTCAGCGTGGGCGTGCACCAGGGTGGTGATGTTCCACTGTACGTGTGCATATCTGACTCTGCATATGTTTATAGGCTGAAGGTCAAGTCTTTTTAACATGGTAGGTATTTTTCTTTCTTCCCCCACCCCCCTCTTTAACAGAAATAAGCCTCTTCATAAAATGACAAAGAAACACTTTTTTTTCCAAAAAATGCCTATTTTCATCTGTTTGCCATTTGCTTTTGAGGATTTTGGATTGCTGACCTCAGTCTTTTTAGGGCTGAATATCTCTCAGAGGTTTCTGTTGGGCCTCTCACTCAAACTGGGACATAGTGCTAAGCCAACAAATTTTGTCCTACTGTCCTGAGACCTGACTTATGCCTTGATATGGGAGAGGAGCAGAACAAGAGATGCCAAAGGATAAGGTGAGGGAACCAAGAGTTTGTCTCCATGGCCATGGCAGTGACATTCTCATTCCACCCATTCCTGCAGCTGGCCAGACACAGGGCATGGCTCTCCCAGGGACGAATGAACCCCATGGGGGTAGAACTGCTGGGCTGCCTTAGGGCCCATCAGCACATCCACCCAGACACCCCAGGAGCCATTGTCATCTCTTGTCTGGGAAACACTCCCCCAGGCTCTTTGAGGGGTGGGGTATATGTTTGGTGGCTCCCAGACAAATAAAGATGTTAAGATGTGACATGTAAGGGCAAGAAATTTGGCCACCCTGGGAATATTCATTCAGGACTGCAGTCATACAGCTGAAACACTTCCAGACTTGTGCTCCTTTTCACCAGCTTGGAGCTCTGGCCTGACAAATACACAGATCTCCACATTTATCCATATACACAAGTTATCCACAGAGGTTGTGATGAAATTAAACACATTGAATAATGACATTTTTCTCTGATAGACTTCTCCATTCCTTCAAAGTCACCCTCTCTTGAAGACCTGGAATATTGCACAGGAGGAAAAGGAGTGAAAGTCATTAAATAATTGAATAGCAATAAACTGAATCTTTTCTGGCTCATGATGGTATTTCACTGTGTAAACCAGGAGAAAAAAATAAACAGGGGATTTAGTAGATTGGAAGTAGCTCAAAATTGAGCAGCCCTTAGATTTTCTGACACCTAGCTCATGACAATCCAATTCTACTGACAGGATTCTCCTTGGGGATCCTTTCCATCAGTCCAGCTAGCAGCTCTGGCTAATTTCCTACCATTTTTTCAACAGGCTTATTTGCCAGACAAAAATACAACAGGCTGTCAGAACCGGATACCTCTGGGGACTGGCAATGATAATACAATACAAAATAGGATACCAACAGGTCAAAGGTTTCCATTTCACAGAGTACTCTAATGACTGAAAGTCATTATTGCTATGCAGTCTGTTTGAAAAGAGTAGATGGATCTCAGTTCAGTTTTTAATGGGCCAGTGTTACAGAAACAACCTCAAAAATTTGGCATCTTTGTTGGCAGTCTCATTAGAGAAGCCACAGAATAAATGGGCAAGGATAATAAAGTCTCCTGCTGCTTTTGATCCTTTCAGGTCAGATCTGAGTCATGTTGGTTGAAGCCGTGTGTTTATGTGGCAAACTCACCCTCACACTGTGTGTACTGTATCTGCCTTGGATAAACAGATCTGTTTGGCCCTTTGGTCACTACAACTGTGAACTTGGCAGTTTTCACCATCTCTACAGCCACAGTTGCTGTTGTTGTTGTTGATTTGCAGATATCTTTTAAAAACAAAAAAGGGAAACATTTTACACCAAACTCTCTGCTGGCGTTTTTCCATCCCAGCTGGTGGAATTATGCCAACACCCACATTTGCCTCTCTATGTATTTCCTATCGCTGCTTTCTTCTATCTCCTTTTAAAAGGAGATAGATGAAAATAAGCAGAAACCCCCTAACATTAGGAAATATCTTCAGGGAATTGCCCAACACAAAAGTTGGCTATTGTTGCTTGGCTTTATTTAAATCTCCTTGGTATGACCTAGAAGTGACCAGTGCTCCCACCTCCCAGTGACCTGACACAGCAGATACATGACCACTGATGGTATCGTGTCCTAGGAACTACCCTGCAGACACCTGTGGTTTCTTTTCTCTGTTTCCCTTGGCAGATGAGCCCAGTAGGTGCTATTTCCACGATGGAGATGGAGTCTGTGAGGAATTTGAGCAAATGACCAGCATCAAAGACTGTGGCGTTTACACTCCCAAAGGCTTCCTGGATCAGTGGGCTTCCAACGTCTCTGTCTCACACCACAGTGACCAGCAGTGCCCAGGGTGGGTGGTCATCGGTCAGCCAGCAGCAACCCAGGTAAGGACAGCATGTTCCTTTTCCTCTCCTGGAAGTCCAGCAAGGAGCAATGCTCTCAGGTGGAGCTCAGTGCTCAGCGTTCAGGGGTGCTCTTACCCCTGCCCCGTCACTTGTTGCTTCACCAAGGATGGCCCCTGGCAGCAGTTTGCCTCTTTCTGAGCCTGATTAGTAGTGATGAGTTGAAATTCTGCCCCAGTCACCCAACTCGAACTGGCTGAAGCTGTGGCTGGAATGATTCAATGAGCTGTGCAGGAGTCACCTCTCCCAACCATCATCACCTCAGAGATAGACGGGCTCTTCACAGCAAGCACTGGGAACAAGCTTGTGGAAATGAGTTCTGAAGGCTAATGCCGAATAATACAAAAGAGTGTTCTTTCTTTTTTAATAGTTTTGTGTTTTCTGCCTCCCAGTTCCATAAAAGCAGGCTATTGTTCTATTCTGAGAAAGGTCCTGTCCATTCCCAAAGCCATTCATTAGCTTTAACCCCCTTCTCCTATGTCTCCTTTGTAACATAAATAGCTCCAGTTACCATAACTTTACCTTTTGTCTCTTTGAGAGAATTAGATCCAAATGAGTTCAAAAAAACATTAGATAAATGTCTGGAAAACAGAGCTGTACATGATGCAGATGCAGCAGTTCAGATACAACCTGATTTGGGAAAACCCACATTGCTTGTTGATGGTTTTTAGAGGGAAAGGGTCTTCATATACAAGAGCTGCTTTGTATATTCCTCCTTCACCCCCCACTCTTGTCCCTTATTAGAGACAGAGAACTTATCACACCTAATCAACTTTGGCTGACTTCTGGTTGGATGCAGAAAAGTTTTTCTAAGAATCTAACTATCCAGGAGGTATCTTGAGTGGGCAGTGCAGAGAGGAGTGCCGTGTCACAGATATGACAAGAAGATCTCTCTGTGAATAGTAAATGTTAAGCATTTCCAGTTGGCTTGCAAGAGAAAACATCTTTATGCAAGAGAGTTGGCCTTGCTCACATTGCACAAGTCTGTAACAAATTAATGACCAGGTCAGTTCTAAATGCACAAAATGTGGTTAGCTGGCAGAGCATCAAGACAGAATCCTGAGCCCAGTATTGACTTTTTGTCATGGTCTCATTTATTATTTCACACTGTAAAAGGAACTTTCCTCTGGGCCCTTGCTTGTGCCTTCACAACTTCTTTCTCATTCAAGCTCCCCGTGCAGACCAAAAGCCAGTGGCTCCAGTTCAGGTGCTGTTTTTTGGGAATGTCCCCAGACATTCTGCCCCCCTGCAGCTGCTCCAGAGCTGTCCTGGTTTTCTCTGAAGCACTGGTAGGAGCTCAGTAGGTAACATATGGTCCTGTGGTGGAAACACCACTGCCACGCACACACACAACAGAAAGCCCTGCTGTGTAGCCACAACTCAGGCATGTTTGTTGTACCCAGATGAGATGAAGTTGTCACAGCCTTGTTTTCTTGGTTTTTGTTTTTTTTTTTTTTTTAGGCAAAAATAGCTGTTGTATTTATAGGCAGAGCAGTGGCGTATCACACACTGGCAGAGTGAATGGGAATATGCCTCCTGTTATTGCCTGGCCCCTGGGGAGATAACAGTGTGCTATTTGCTTCCAGCAAGAAGAATTTTTGCTTTAGCTCAGCTGGTCCTATCACACCAGTTTGAGTGCATGGGGTTCATTGACCTTTTTAATCATATAGATGTTGGGAAAGTTTTTGTCTCTCCTCAGGAACAAGACAGTTGGCTTGGGAAAGCACCTGACTTGTCACTCTGGAGAGGTTAGGTGGGGCAGCAGGTCATCAGTCTGTTAGCTTGTGGAGATGAAAATTAACCTAAGATCTCCTCTAATCACTGCATGTAATGATCACTGGTGTGTAAACATGTTTGGCTTCATTATCTGCACAAGCACTGAGCCTTAGGGGTTTTCTGTATTGATGAGAAGAGCACCTTTCCTCACCCAGATACCTTTCAGAGTAGGTTGTGTGCTTGTTGGTCTTGTGCAAACTTTTCGTGTTGTTGCTGGGTAGCTTCCTGATTAATCAGAGTGGTATTTGTGTTGGCTTCTCATCAGGAATGCCATGAAAGATATGTTTGAGTGCAGTGCCCAGCAATATACAGAATACATAAGCTGCCTGTTTGTCAGCCATCCCCGCCTCTCATCACTGCCCCAGCGTTCTCAAGGCTCTTTAAAACATTTTAAGCATGTCCTGACTTAAAATGTTTCTCATCCTTAGATATCTCAACACCAGGTTCTCTGCATGACTGTCATAGTTCTGTCAAGGCTTTTTCTGAGGAGTTTGCATCCCAGGTTGGTTGGTCATTGTGATATCTATCTCTCAGCAATACCTGCCCATGTGCCGTGTTTACTGCAGGGGATTGTTGATAAGCACAAGCTGGAGAGCATTTTTTTTGTTATTGTAGGGCTGTTTCTATGACCTCTTTGCTCAGTTCACTGCAGACATTGCCCGTGTCTGCAGCTGGCTTTTCCTTAGATACCCACACTTAGTTATCAGTTTGGGGTGGCTCTTACATCACTTGTCAGTGTGAGGCTGCCGAATGGCAACATAGTAAGGGAGATAAAAAAGAAAGTTTGCAGTATAAGGTTTGTTTTGAACAATAAAATGCTTACAAAGAATGACACAGTCTTGGCAAAGAGATACAGATTTGAAAAATGGAAAGGTCAAACAGCCCCCCCTTTAAACAATCACCCTTTCTGCAGAAGCAAGACTGAGAGACAGCCACTTCTACTTTCCTGGCAGCCACCCTTCAGTGCTGATTAAGAAATATTCTCAGTACTGACAGCATCATATTCAGAGCCAAAGAGGGCCAGTCAGCAACATTGCACCAGCACAGAAATGCAAACACCAGTGCGGGGCAGTTTTGCAGTTTGATTTCTAATCCTGTGTCCTCCACAGACCTGGAAGCAAATGCTGCTCAGTACCTGTTGTCAGCTGCAAGAGGAATTCAGCCATAAGGGCTTTGCTCACTCTTGAGCTGTTTGTTTGTTTTTCCTTTCTTATTCTCCTGTGAGTTTGCAAACAGCCTCTCCTTGCACATCAGTTTTCTTTCGCCACAGTTGGTGCTGGGTGAGTGCATTAGCTCCTGTTAGTCTCTCTTGCTGGAGTCAGTTGTACTGAGCAGGGAGGACCTGGATATTTTGCTAAGGTGGCTGTACAGGTGTGCCCCTGGAGGAAGCCTCTGACAGGCCTATTCCAGGAGGGATGCTCCAACTGGGGTGAGCAGAGCACAGGCAGGTGAGTGCAGGCTGATCACAGAACACTGGAGATGTCATTTCTCCTTTCCTCTTGCTGGTGGCACTCCTGCTTTTGGAGAACTGATTCACCTGCAGCTTCCCTTTGGGCGTTTACAACAGAGAATTATAGGAAGGGACTAATGGGTCTTTAGGTGGCTGATTCCTGACCTTGCTACTCCTGCCACAGCAATGTGTGCTCAAGATTTGACTGTTGGTGTGGGTTGGTGATTTAGAGGGACAGTCCCCCAGGATTTTTGTTGTATTTCCTCCCAGCTGTGCAGAAGTTGTTTAGACCAAGTAACCATATATATATATATATATATATATATATATATTTAACATATATATATATATACACACACACATATATAACTTTTTTTTCTCCCTATGCCATTGTTTGAGCTCAGTTTTTCAGTGTATGGAAAAAGCCACACAGCTCAGGCACAGTTAACAGGATGGGGACTCTTTCCCAAGGCTGCTAGGCACAGACAGACCCTGGGATTCGTTTTCATTCCCGGACTAAAGAACACACCCTGTTCTCCTCTGTACCCCACAGGGGCTTCTATGGAGTAAGAAGTTGTGGAAGATGATTCTTATTACATCTTTCCCACAAACAGAGGCCCCCTCCTGCCCCATTACTGTTCCCACAATTGCACTCATCCAGACTTGCTGCAGCAAACCTTCCACCAGCAGCAAAGATGTCTAGAATTGCAGTATGTCTGGAATAGCCCACAAAAGGAGAAGACAGGAGCACAAAAATATCCTGACTACTTAAAGAAATAACATGGTAGAGCAAGGGCTCCAAGAGTGGTAAGAAAATACCGTAAAAAAATGAAAGAGAAAGATGATGAAGTTCTCTGCCATGCAGTTTTATTCTGTCTAATAAATATAATGCTGAAGATAATTCCCCAAAGATCCAGCAGAGCCAGCAAATAGAGTAATCCTGAACAGAAGTGGAAAGAGAGGAAACCTGCAACTTTTAATGGAGAAGCCATTCCTTTCCTTTGGGGTGATCTTGCTGAGAAGAGGGAGGGTGTCTGTCTGTCGGCTCTGCAAGTGGCCCTTTTTGAACTCCCCAATTCACAGCCAAGTCCTGTTGCTCTTCAACGGTAAGAGTTTTGTTGTGGTTGGAGGGATAAAAAAATCCCCATTTTTAATAAGATGATTTGCTTTGCAAATGTCTTTGTTATTTATAGCCAAGCCAGACTTTGAACCACTAAGCTCTGGAGGATGAGGGCAGAATCCCACTAAGAAAAACCATTAATGGAGGAACCATGAGTGATCAGAGACCAGTTCTGGAAAAAGATGAACTGGACACTGTGCACAGGCGGAGTGTAGGTTTGCTGTACGCAGCTGAGCTCATTTCCAGTACTGGCTGATCCACCAAAGGGCTTCAGCTTAGGTTACACAGTCTCCAAGTCTAAAGTTAGTTCCAGGGGTCCAAAGTTTTGTCTTCATTTCCCCTGGAAACTACAGACCAGCCAATTTGGTCTTTTGCCTGAGGCTGGAGAGCTGCGTCATGAGCCTGGCCCTGACTGTCAGGCAAATTCAGGCTGGAATGCTCCTTCCTTGGATTAAGTGATGATATTTTTTGTATTTTTTTTCTTTCTATGTGCAGTGATTAATTAGGCCTTATCACAGCCACATTGCTTGGTTTCTGTTCCATTTAATAGAGGTGGAAATGGGAGCATGGAAAGGTAAAGCTACTGTTTGAGGATTAGATCTCAAAATCCTTCAGAGACATTGCAGGCACTGGGCATTACTGAGCCTAAACCTCCCAAGGACTGGGAAGTTCAGGATGTCTTGAAAGGGAAATGTTCCTATCTTGGATAAAAAGAAAACTGTTCAGGGCTTGCTGAGAGTAGCTGCCTGGGAGCAGAACCCTGGAGGGGTTTGAGGTCATTAAATCTGCATTTCAGCTCTGTCAGCCCCCTCACATCATTCTGTTTGTGAATTAATCAGTCTTGATCCTAGCACAGTATGGCTGTTCATTCCCAGTACAAAAGGACTGGAAAACTGTCCCACCATCTCCTTGCCTTAATGGCTGGAAATGCTGCTTCCCACCTGGCTTGCTGGGAAAGCTGGATCCTGTTCCTTTCTGCCAAAGGAACTCCACTGGTCCTTGTTTGCACGTTTGCTTTGCTGCTCTGCCTCATTGGAGGAGGTGTCCCATGCAAAGGGTCCGAGGTGAGGGATGCTGCAAGGATGTGTCATATGCCATCAGTGCCATGACTCAGGAATGATCTCAGCCTTGTGGGGAGTTAAATGAAATCAGAAATGGGATTTCTAGGTAGGCTGGCTTGGAAAAGGCTCATTTACAGAGAGTTGGCTGAGGAAGAGTGTTCCCCTTAAAGTCAGTTCAGAGCTGGCTGGAGGATGCTGTCCCTCACCTGGCTGCCTGCTCCCAGCAGCAGACAGGGATCCCCTCCATCCCCATGGCTTCCAGTGCTCCTCTGCTCCTGGCTGGAGTAAAGCTCAGACCCCATGGCTGATGTCGTAGCCTCTGGCTGATTTGTGTAAGGGGAGGACAGAGAGAACACAATGAGATGTGAGAGGAGATTCCAAGCAATTTTGACAAACACTCAAGGGATATTTTTTTTTTTTTCTTTCCACTCCCTTCCCCCCCTTGGTTTTTAGAATAATTTTTCAAGAGCACATATGCAAGTCATCTAAGGGAAACAGAACAGTGAGTACCAGGGGCTGGTACACTGTGTTCCCTTTGTGTACTGTAGAGAAAATAGATAAAAGAAACAAAGAATGATGCAGAGAGCAAAGCAGCCAACCGTACTCTCAGAGAGGTTCAATCCGACTTTTTCAGAGATGAAGGTCAAACCAAAAATCCTCAGGTGCCGGAAATTGGTCCCATCTTCCTAGAACCAAGAGACATTTACCACTAATGAAACAAGAGCAGAATTCCATGCCATTTGTTGTTTCCAGAAGCAAGAAGAAAGGCAAGAAAGGAATATTGTCTTGGGCAGTAATAGGGATTATGTGCTTCTTTAGGAAGCAAATTACCATTTTATGATCATATCTGCTGTACACCCAGCCACCCACCCAGATTAGAGGCATCAATAGAGAACAGCTTGGACCCCCCTGGCATCGGCGAGGCAGGCAGCCGGACCCCCTGACAGAGGCACCGCTCATTAACATGCACTCCTCTGAAAAGAGACCCCCCTCCTCGGCCCTTGCCCCTCAACCTGCCACTCTCCCCGTCTGCTGCTGCTGCTCACAAGCCTTGGGATGCAGAGCATGTCCAGCCGTGAGCGTGGGATAGCTCCCCTGCATCCCATCCGGGTTGTTTGTCTTGGGTCCCTCTCCATTCACAGCAGAATGGTTTTGCATAAATGCATCGACACGTCTGCTTTGTTCATGCGTGAAGGGTTCTCGGCATTTCTCATCCCACCCCCGCCCGGCCGTCTTCTCCCTGCTCCCTGGCATGTGGCTTCACCAGCTTTTCCATGATTTCCCTGTGCAACAGCAAAAAAAACCTGTCTGAAGCAGTGCCAGGCAACCCGGCACAGTTAAAAACACTCAGATAGATCTAAACCAAGCAATGGGAGAAGGGGATGGAAAAGGGTGCAAGAGCAAAGCCATAATGGCTTTTACTCTGTAATTTGGTTTCATGTTCTGCACAAGGAAACATGTCAAATATGTAAACAGAGCTCTCCAGGGTTGTAATGTAGCTACAAAACCACGGATGTACAGGCAGGCAGGGTGCTGCTCTCCAGCAGAACGGAATGCCATCCTCAAAACCACACAGTCATTTCTTTAAGCTGAAAGTAAACTTTTTCTCATGCCAGGAGCAAAGAATTTTTTTTTTTTTTTTCTTGCAAATGAAGGATTGTCTGCACCACTTGTTTGGAGTACCATGGGCATTTTAGCCCACATTGTCATAAGACACCTCGTATTTTGAATGCCAATGAATTTCAGGGTGTTCATCTTAAGATGTCTCTAAAAGGCACGGTTTAGGAGGATGGTGTTTACCCAGGACTGTCCTGGAGGCATCTTGAGTATATCCCTCCATCCCCACCTGATAAGAATCAGCTTCAATAATAATAGCAATAATAATAATGATGCTGATGATATAAATAATAATGATAATGATAACGATAATAACAACATATTAAAAAACCCAACAAACAACAAAGTGGGGACCATTTGGATACTCTCTTGAGCTGCTCCAAGTCTCTCCTGAACTGTGCTGCCTTAGTTGGGGCTGTAACTGTGGAGGAACCCCACATCTGCGCTCACTTTTGGAAGTGCTGCCTGCAAAGCTGGAGGACCGCTCTTTCCTCTGAGGTCATTTCAGTGGGGAATCTGATAAGAAGACATGATTCACCCTGGTAATTCAAATTCACATCTGGTAAGTGGCCCAGCTCCCCTGTGCTATCAGCAGGAATCTCCTGGGGACTGGGTTTCCACCGTTGTCTCAGGGTCTGGCTCCAAGCTCTCACACGTGCCAGGAAATGGTTATTTGCAGGATCAGTGCTATTATCTGTCCCCACATGTACCTCCTCTCTGGGAGAAGCCCTCAGCTCAGGAGAACATCAAGTTCTGCTCAGCTATTTTGGTCATTGGGCCAAAATCACTACACTTACCACTGCTATTTTTTTCCTTTTTTTTTTTTTTTTTTTTTTTTTTGGTAATTAACCCTTGCATCATCACCCTCAGAGGAAACAAGTCACTCTTCAGAGACAGGAAGGTGAAGCACAGGGTAGAGATGACCTTCTTCCCACCTTTCTCCATCCAAAATCCCTTTGAAGCATTTGGCCTTCCAGCAGAGCTGCTCTGTCACTGTGTGCACACTGTGAGCTCTACCAGCTGGAGAGGGGAAGCTCACTCTGTGGAAATTTACCTTTTCCCAGTGCTTGTTCCTGGTGAGCAAGGCTGAGCCTTGGCAGCGGGGTGTTCCTCCACCCCTCTGCTCCCAGCCCTTCTCCTCAGAGCCTGCTCCTGAAGGGCAGTGAGGCTGAAGGAGCTGTGAGCTTCCTCTTTCACACAACACTCTAATTCCTCCAGTAACTTCTGGGAGCAACTGGGAGTTCCTGTGAACTCCCCTACAAACCTGGGGCATCAAGGACTAAATGCTTCAAGCATTTTGGCTTAATTTGTCAGAGTTTGGGGTTTTTCAGAGCAACCAGGGTTGTTCCAAGGTGAGAGGGGAGTGACAGGCCTCCCTAGACAAGCCTTTTTCTTGGGTGGAGATGTGCAGCTGCCCTGAGGACTCTGCCTGGATGGTGCAGCTCCTCCAGAGGAATTTGTTTGCAGGATGGTGGTTTCCTTACTCTGCAGTTTCAGCGGGAAAAGCCCTGTGAAGCAAGGGGGAACCTTTTGATTTGCATACCACAAGCCATGTCTTCAGGTATTGAAAAACAAGCCAGAGGGTTTAATCTTGATTGATACCCATTGATGTAGGGCTGATAGTTGGATGGGAACTGAAAATTTATGCCAGCTGAGGTGTAACTGCTCCCTGGAGCACAGGGCAGCTCCTCTGGGCCCCCTCCACATTCCCCTGGTGCCTCTCTGCAGCCTTCCCTTTTCCTAGTAAATTCAGGGCCTCTTCCCAATGTTTCATCTCCCTGGATGTATCCAATTAAGGCCTGTTGACAGCCCAGAGCAGAGTTACACCCTTAGGATTAGAGGCATGTGTAGGTCTTCATATAGGGAGGGACAACAACAGGGTGTGTGGCTGGCTCACTGGGAGCACCGTGGGGAAAGCTGAGCAGCCTGGAGAGGGAAAAGGAGCCAGGGAGAGAGAGATTTGCACCCCCAATTATCCCTGCCTGTGGAAATGCTGTGTGCTGAGGGTTGCATGTGGTTTACACAGCGTGTTTACATGGGCCATAACCCTAAACAAAGCTGAAAAGCACGGCTTTAACTCTGGAAATAAAAGTACTGGAAACCCCTGGTTTTCTGCACATGAGAAAGTTTTGTTCTTTAAACACACAGATGTTTTTAAATGAAAAATCACTCTTTTGACCTTTTCTGAGTGTGATCATGTGTTCAGGGCTGACATTAACCACTGCAGGGCTGTTTGCCTCAGGCACAGGCGCAGCCTAGCCAGGGGTCTGCAGGGCTCAGGGTGGCACCTGCCTTGGCTCACATCTCTGGGAAGTGGCTCCTGTGCCCCCTGAGCACTCAGGGTGGTGCAGGGAGTTGGGGTGAGCTATGGCAATATTTTGGGTTTGCTCCTACTGTACTGGAAACAAAAGCAAGGTTGTGTTTTTGGTTTTGGTTTTTTTTCCCCTTGTTTGGGAGCTGAAAAATTTGTGGCTTATTTTTTTTTCTTATGTATCTCTTTTTATCAGTGTCATTGTCCATGTGCTTCTAAGCATCTCTGTCCACCTCAGCCAGAACTGAGGTGGAGGGCTCAAGTTCTTAGGGGATTTGTTGTTGTTTTGTGTTCTCTCTACCTAGCTGTGTGTTTTCCTCATCCAAACAAATGCATGGGACCAGCTCTGGGAAGGAAGGAGGGGTCGTTACCAAGTGGATTGTACCAACCCCGCTTTGCCTTACAGGAGCTGCAAAAATACAATGAATCTAATGAGCCAGAACCATGAATCTAATAACAAAAATATATTTAAGATCCTCCTGAAGTGTGGCACATTCTGCCTTTGATAATTTGACTTTCTGGTGCCAGCTGCTCTCAAATGAAACGCTCCAGTCAAAGGAAAAACAAAAAAAAATTGCTTTTGCTGTGCTCCTCGGTGATGAAAGCTGATGGGATGGGGTTGTTTTGCTTTGCTGCAGCACCCCACAGCCAGCTTTGGCCCACAGCTCCACGAAGCTGTGCTGCAGTGGCCCTGGCCAGTCCAAGTTAGAGACGGGCAGCTCGGGAACCCGAGCGCTCAGCCAACAATAATGTTCTGGCTCCTGTATTTGTTTAACCTCGCTCTCCAGTGGAGGGATATACAGTCTGCTAAAGCACTTATCAGTCTATAATGCCTTCACACTTCTGTGAGCAGTAATGTGGAAGTTGTAGACAGGAGCTTGTGCTGCAGCTTGAAAATGTCTTTTAGCTTTAATGAGGCTGATGCTTGCAGAACTGAAGGCATAAGTTCTTGTTTGGGTGCTGCTGCTCCATCCTGTCTGCCTAGCCCAGAGCAGGGGTGCTGTTGCTACTAGTAGGTGTATTTATTTGTGAGTTTCAGCATAATAACAGAATGCAATTCAGGACTAGCTCTAGGAATTATAGCTCTGAGGTGAGATCCCAGCAGTGCTGGCATGGAAGATGCTGTTGTTTGAGAGCAGCATCTTTATGTCCTACTGCCCAGTTGAAGAAATAGCAGAGGTCTGACAGGAATGAACAGGAGCACATGTCAAACTGCTGCACTGCACTTTCATGTGCTGCACAGGAGACTGTGTTGTGCACTCAGAACTGTCTCTTGATTCTGCATCCCTTCAGTTTGCATCTCTGAATGGCAAAAGAAGCAGGGGCAAGTGCAAATTGCACCTGGGAGCTCCAGATGCTGGGGTTTGCTTGTGGGCTGCCATAAAAGATGAGTTGATTTTTAAATCCCATTAGTGCAATTATTTCTTCTTTTTCTCAATCTATTTTTCTGTAGTTTCTGGCCTTGGCTTCACTGATGTCCTTGGGGTGATGCTTTGAACCGTGCAAAAATCATCTGGTTAGGCTTTTGTTGGAAAATCAAAACTCCATATTGTTTTTTTTCCATGAGTCCAGCAAGCATCCTAGATATTTGATTACACCTGGCTGGCTGTCAAAGCCCATGTGAGTTTGGGATAGGGCCAGTCAGAACTGATTTACAGTTTTTTCAGGTATGCCATGTGAAGTTTATGGTTTGATGTGATTTTGATTTGAACTCACTAGTTTTAAATGAAGTTTGCTTTGAATCTGGAGATAACAGAAATTCAAAGGGAAGCTCAAAGAATGCAGGTCTGCACGATTTAAAAATGGAAATATATTGTTCATATCAGCTCTTTGGAAGTGAAATAACTGCATTTTTGAGAAAGCTAAAGTTAATAACACACCTTGAATACACATGCAATCTGGGCCATCATCTAATGGAAATCCCTGTAGCTCCTTTTCGCTTGCCTCAAACTAAACCAACTTATGTGACAAAATGAAATAGCCCTTGCATCTCCCACTCATTTCTGAATCACAGCCCTGTGTTCCATCCAAAACTCCGAGGAAATTTCCCTTTGGAGATGAACACTATTGTTGTAAAGTAGAGGAATTTATCATCATGTCACATTGCAGGCAAACTATTGGTGCCCTGTCCGTGGTGTTTTCACAGAAAGGTCACTTTCCAATTACTAAAAAATCCAGGCAAATCTCCAGCTGAATATCGTGGCTCTGTGCTAAGGAAGCTGTAATATCATGCTAGTGGAACACTGAGTCTGCAAGGTCCAGACACATCAGCTGCTCCAGGTTCAAAGTGGATGTGGCTGTGCTGAGACTGGACACAGGGACGGGCAGCTGGGCTTTATTTCATCCTGCAGGAGATGTAAGCTGCTTCCCAATCCCACAGCCAAATCCTGTTCTTCATTACACAGGGAAAATTGACAGATGAGATTTCCTCTGACTTCTGAGCCAACTGAATCTGGGAGTAATACAGCATCAGTGTGTTACCCCAGGAGTTTCATCAGCTTCCAGTTGATAAAGCTTTTCTGTGGATCACCTGCCCACATGCCTTTGTCCTGGAGCAGGACACGCTGCAGTTTTTCATCTTTTGCCATCAGACCTTTAGACACCCCTATGAAAATTGGCAAAAGCAGACACAGAGCATCAAAGAGTAAAACTGTTATCAGACACAGTGAAGAGTTTTGGGGAGAAGCTGCAGTTGATGAGCATCAGAGATGAGGGGAAGTTGCTGCTGTGGAAGTAGCAGTAGACTGTAAGGTAAGGTGCCTGAAATAGAGACTCAGGTTTCTTCCATTATTTTATGCTTAGACTCTCTGCTGCTGAATCTCAGATTTGATTTTAGTTTTCTTTTTATTTTCTGCAACAGAAACCCATTGTTAGTGCTCATAAAATTAAATATGTGTACCAGTTTGGGAAAAATAGCTTTGAATGTTTTCCTGAAGTTTTAGAGGCCAACCTGGAATGACCCAAGACTGACATTCATAGTTGGGCAGGCAACTCTAGAGTCAGATTTCTCATGGGATAAGCCCACTGACAAAGACATCTGATAAAAACACTTGTCTGAAAGCACTTCTGACCAGAATCTAGAAGAAAACCCAGAGCAAAATTCCTTGTGCTGCTGTGTGGACAATTTCCATTTGAGCCCTGTGGGCTCCTGAGGTTTGAAATGGTCAGAGAAATTGGCTGGGGTTCGAGGTGTTTGCTGGAGCCCAAATGGTGGTCTTTTTAATGGTTTGGTGCTCACTCATGTGGGCAACTTCATTTTTCTTTAACTCCAACCTAATTCCCAGCCTAAATGAGAAAAGCAGTGCAACAGCTTTGAGAACAGATTGGAGGTCTGTGCTGCAGTCGGCAAACTGGGTGGTGTCCATGTGGCAGTCAAGCTGCCTTACAGTATTGGGCAATAAACATGCAGGAACCTTTCTGATATTTAGCAACTGCACCATGGTTTCTCATCCTTGGGTAAGATTAACCTTAGGTCAGCAAGAACAATAACATATTTAAGAATAAAAAGGTCTGGGTGACTGCCAGCACCCTGGTCTGGCAAGAGAGAGAGAAAATTTTCAACTGTAAAAGATGTGTTAAAATGCTGCTTATGGTTGGGGTCCTCTGGCATGTGTGGAGTTAAATGCAAATAACATTCTGCAGAGCAAAGAGATAAATATTGTGGATTAATTAGGTTTCAGTATTACAGCTGAAATCTGTTCTTTAGCTGGACCTTCAAACAAGAGAAGATGTTCTCTTTGTGCCTCCATGGGTTTTGTGTCAGTCTGTGAGTTTTTCTGTGCACTTCTGCAGCCTCACTGAAGATGTTTTGTGCTCAATAAATAACTGGTACTGTGGCTTTTACCAAGAGATCTTGCTCCTGCCTGCTCCATGGTTGCAGTTTCTCTGACAGGACAGGGTACAGCCCATTTCATCCCAGAAACACTCTGAGTTGTCTGTCTGGGTGCAGAAGTGTCAGCAGCACAGTCCCCTGTGGAAAGAAGTGGGGAGAGGAAGCTTTTGGAGCACAATCTCCACTTCCACCCTCCTCTCCAGAAGGAGGATGCTCCCCTCTGCCTGACCAAGTGCCCACGATGCCCCTCGCAGCCAGACAGAGCTCGAGGACACGGTCTGGAGGAAGCCCTGCCATGGTTCAGCAGATGGGATTTTGGAGCAGACAGATCTGTGCACTGGAAGTTTGCTGTCTTTCCAGCCGCCCCTGGGCATGCAGACAGGCACGTCTACTCCAGCCACAGTGCCAGAGCTGAGTAGGGCACCATCCAAGCCTAAAGAGCAGCTTTTCTGTCTGCATTTAGAATTATTTTGATGTTACAATGCTGAGAACCAGCAGTGTGTGCACAGCCTGTGGTGTCTGACTGTGCTTGCTCAGTGGGAAGGTCAGAGTGGGATGGGATCTGTGTTTGGCCTCCCTACTCCTGTGGGGAGCTGTATCCTCACACCTGTGTGTGCTCTCCATGAACATTTGAGCATCTTTTTGTGGCTCGTAGCTTTTATCCTCAGCACACCTGTGTGGTGTGGGGGAACATCATCCTCATCTTCCAGACAGGGAGCTCAGGCCTGGAGGAGCCAAGTGCTGCCCAGAAGGTTGTACTGGGTCCGTGCACTGCCACACTTGGGCTGGGATCTAGTCCAGCATCCAGTCCAGGGGGTTTGAGATCCTTAACCTGCAGTTCAGCTGCAACAGGAACCCATCAACGCAAATTCACATTGCCTGCAGCCACGGGATGGCTGGGAATCATTCACAAGGGCGCCTTCCAAAATTTGCTCTTCAGCAAATTTTCCCATATTACTTTGAAGGAAATGGAGTTGATTGCAATAGTAAATGTGTTTTTGATGTGGCAAAAAGCTAAGTGCTCCCAATATATCACTTTTCCCTTTCTGCTGACACATTCCTCGGTCCCCCTGAGTAGGAGAAGGAAAACAGGAGAGGCGGTTTGAAGAACATGTTGTGCCTTTGATTGACAAGGGGTTGTATAAATCAGTCAAGGGGAATCCTCCAGGCATTCCCTCTTGTGGGAAGATCCCACAGTGCTCCCTGGCCTTGATCGTTCTGTCTGCCGATGTTTGTGTACAAAATGTGTGGGTGGGAGACGAGCTGGATTTGAACCTCCGAGAGGAACAGACATCAGCTCTTCTAATTGAAAGCAGCTTCCTCGGGAGGGGGATGACATGGGCTTCCAGTAACCAGACACAAATAGTCACTGCATACTTTGGAGCACATACTAGGCTCCTGTGGATATCCCTGTTTGCTGTGTGGGTCTGAGAATCTGGATAAGCCCCAGTGAGTGAAGTTTGGACACACTGTGTGATGCTGTCATTCTTCAAAGCAAATGCTTCAGTGTTTGGTAACACCCTGAAATGAGAAGTCTATCTATGTGTTCTCCCCTCAGCAGCTGTCAGGTGCTTTAGCTGCTGGTTTGCATCACTGTAGCAAACTGGAGGACGTTAGGATATGATCTGTTTCTCATAAGTGTGAATTCCTGTGAATAGCAATGAGAGATGATATTCTGTCTTCCAGGCCATTGGAACTTGTAGTTCTAAAAGTGTTGGTACTGCAGTAATCACAGATCATTTAGCTTGGGAAAGATCTCTAAGATCACTGAGTCCAACCATTAACCTAAGGAATGGGGGCCTTCTGGCTGCTGCCACATTCTAGCAATGCCTTAGAAGCAGAGGTGTGAAAGACTCCCAGCAGATGATTCTCAGGCTTGGCAGGTGTGATGTGACATTCAGAGCCCTGGCAGAATTGAAATGGGGATGGATTTACCACTTGTGTTGGAGCCTGGTGAGATGGTGGAGCCTGTAGGTGACAGGAGCTGTTTATCCAATCCAGTTGTTTTCAGAGAAACTTAAAGAACTTTTTTATGCCATTAGCTAAGTTTACTGGCCAGCGAGTGGAGAAGAGGCTCTCGTAGCCATTCATCTCAGTTAGACTGTTCCCACACTCCTCAATTAGGCTGCTCTAAAAGAGCCTTTTACCCCAGGACCACTGTGAAACACTTGTCTGGGTAGTGATGGATCAACCTCAGCAGGAGGAAGCTTATCTAACCTGCTCAAACCAGGCCAGTCTGACAGCCCACATGGCCTGAACACAGGCTCTTTATGCAATGCTCAGATTTTTGCTAATATTCTCCAGCAGAAACAGAAAGTGCTTGGGTTCACACACGCACACAAATCAAACAAGGCATTTAAAAGTTATCTGAGAATTCCAGCCCACCTCAGCAGGGGTTTATTTTGGGTTAGAATCAAATTTTGGTGAAGGTCTGGGTGATTTCTTAATACAAGTTTTCACTCATCCAATAAGTGGCACTTAAAAAACACCTTTTTGGACCAATAGAGCAGGAGGAGAAGTAAGAATAAGAACAAAATCATATAAAAGTACTGAGACCTTTGTTCAAGTCAAAGAGCTCTCTGACCATGCATATTGCAGATGTGGGTAAGATAAATTCCCCAGCTGGAGAAGTATTACAAACCATGCTCCCATCAAGAGACAGGCTGCTGAAAACGCAAGGAGGGAGAGTTGCGAAACAGTACATGTCGAATTGCTGGCCTTGATTTCAAATGCCAAAGATAGTTTGTGTAAAGCTTTGCTCTGCTGTAAAATGTAACACTATCCACTGGCTAGCCTCAATGAAGCTTGGTCCCAGTTGTTTCAAAAAATAAATAAACTAAAAATCTTCTTCCAGCCCATTAAAGCTGATTTATGTTTTGCCCGTAAGATTCCTCTGTGCTGGATCTTGAGGGACTCAGATTTTAAAGGGGATTACCTCACTTTTAGCCAATCTGGTTTCACATTCCCAGGCATCCCAGGCTCTCTTTGCAGTGCCCAGACTTTGCCTGCCAGGACCAAGAGGGCATTTCCATGCAGTTATCGAGTGGGCATAGGATTTTGGATGGCTGTTAATTCTCTTGTTTCACTTCAGGGCTTCCCTTTTGGTTTAATAATCAAATTGCTGATGGGAACAGCTTTACTGACAGCCCATCAGCAAAAGGAATTCCATCTCTTCCTATGGTAATGACAGCCAGTGAGTTTATTGTGAATCCAACAGGTACCTTTCAGATGCTCCAGGAGCCTCAGCTATAAGTGTCCCTCTACTGCAGTAGTAACTTTTTCCATGGTGGACATTTCCTTTTTTCTGTTTGCCATGGAGGTGAAGGCTGTGGTGGTTCATGCTTCTTTTTTGAAGCACCTTCACTGAGCAGTGTGTTTTCAGGGTAAGCCTGACCATTTCCTGCAGCTTTCCTTTTCACATCTGACATACTGATGGCACTGCAAGGCTCTCTGGTACTTAGATTCTGGGTTTTTGGTTTTTTTTTTAGCTTTTCAGCCATAACAGGACATGGGAATCATGTACTTTACTGAAAAGAGCAGTTTGCCTCCAATCCCACTGCTGCCAGCCATGGAAAGGCTGCAGGTGTAGGAAGGTGATTCCACTTGCAGAACTGTTTGGTGAAAGAGGAAACCAGTTGGCTTAAATTGTGTTCTAGAGGCAGGACTTTCCTGGCTACACCTGGTTCCAAGTTTGCAGGGCCATGTGGGGCTCCTCTGGCTTTACAGTAATATCAGGTTTAAATAGGGCAGTGCTGGAGCACTGTGGAGGCACCTCCTCACTGTGCTGGGAGCTGGGTGTTCAGGAGTGACTCCGCTTGGACTCCAGTAGGAAGATTCCTGGTCCATTTGGGTGGGAGCAAAGGTTCTAAATGCTGTCAAAGACCTGGTACCAAATTCAGAGGAGATTGTTGGCTGCCATCCAGCTGCTGTGAGTCTTTAGCTCCTGTTCATATTTCAGTTTTTCTTACTAGGGGTGGAAGACCTGGAAACTTAAATTTTGAATAATCTCGTGGTATTTAGAAGCGCAGTTATTGTGCATTACTTTATCCTAGGAGTGCACCTGGACTTTGTTTTCCCACTTCAAGCCGTGAGAATCCTTCCTGGCTGCCCTCTATGTCAGTTTTGGTGTTTCTTTTTTCCCTGCTGCAGATGTGTCGAACCAAGGTGATCGACCTGAACGATGGTGTCTCCCAGTACGCCTGGTATCCCTGCACGGCCAACTTCCAGTACTCCCACATGACACAGACCATCTTCTGGCTCAAGGTAGGAAGTGCACACATCATTCAGAAGTTTCCTCTTTGCCTGCCTCTACAAAGATTCTCCAGCAGGAAAAATATTGCAGGGTAGCTTTCCCAGGGCCAAGCTGCTCTTTTCTGAAGTATGTTTAGAGCAAAAGAGCAAAACAATGTCTTTGAGCACTGTCTAGAGAGACAGTAGTGAAGTCCCCTCATGTGTGACAGGGCTATTGAATTTCTGAGAGGGTTCAGCTTCAGGGCTGTTTGACTTGAGTTTATCTAGTTTGTGTAGGAGAGATTGGAAGAGAAGATTTCTGTGTGACCTGGGATGGGAATTCTTCTTTTAGAAGTTCTGGACTGACTCCTGGGGATTTTTTAAAGCCCATCACAGTTCTCCACCTCAGGCTCTGTGGGATTTGTGTTTTCCCAGGCTTATTTTTCCCAGCCTATGGTGGCTGCAGCAGTCCTTGTTCACTTGGTCACTGATGGGACCTACTACCTGGACCAGAAGCAGGAGACCATCGGTGTGCAGCTGTTTGACACCAAGGAGCAAAGCCACGACCTTGGTAAGACTGTGTTGCATTAAACTCCCTCTTTACTGCGTGGTTAACCTGGTGATTGCCCTGCTCACCAGTACTCCTGCTCAGTTTTTTTCAGAATTAGACATAAAAGGTGCTTGCTCAATGCTCCAAGCTCTGAGTCTCACTAGACTTTGTTGAGAATGATGTGTTATTTTATACAGACTTTTCTCCATAGCTGTTCACTATCTGTTCAGAGGTGATTGGCTCCTCTTCAGTCACTAAAATCAGCATTACCTCAATGCTTCACACCCAGCACTGCCCTGGAGGGACACTGGTGGTGCTACAGATGAACCCCTGGGAGCAGGGAGTGAGGGTCCTGCACCCACTGCTGCAGCAAAGGCTTCTGTTTCACAGGGAGTGCTGGGTGATGTCTGGTCCTGCTTGCAGGGAGGTCTCCAGAGCCACTTAATGGCCAGCATTTGCCAGGTGAAGAATTTCAGGTGGTGAAGGTCCAACCCCAGGGTCCTGCCAGGCTCCTGGCGTGGCCCCAGGCAGATGTGCCTGACAGAGGCAGGAGCTGAGCTTGTGCTGAAGGCTGGGACAGACAGGCTTTGCCTCTGCCCTTGGCACAGGGCCCTAAACTGGGGAAGTTGTGTCTGGTGAATTGATCCAGGCTGCATTTAAGCTCCAGGACCCAGGAGCTCTCCCTGGCTCCCAACTTTGTGTCAGGGTAGGACTTGCATCATCCCTTTCCAGATGTTCTCTGCCTTTTTTTCCCTGAGGAGAAAGCTGGCCAGGTCACCTTGATAGCAGTTTTTAAGGAAACATAACTCCCATCCCCCAGCTTTCTGTTTTACCATAGCATTTCAGTTTTAATGAGCTGAAATTCAAATGAGCTTCCCACTAGTGATGAGAAGGAGAAGGGACACAGAGTGACAGGTGTTGGGTGAGCATCCAGAACAATACAGAACGTGGTGGGAAAAAAACAAAGGAAATACGTGTAGTGTCTGGTAGTGTCTGTTGTCCAAGAACAAACTGAAATTTGCAGCAAGTTGTGCAGGTTGAGTCAGGATGGCTCCTGGTTTTCCAGAGCCCTTGGATTAATCTTACCCTCCTTTTGCAAAACAGTGGCACATAGCTCTATCCCTCTGAGAAATAAATGATGGAGCCACGAGCATGCCAGCAGTACTTAATGTGACATTTTATAGGGGCAGACAGGCAGACTGGGAGAGAAAGAGAACAAGAAAGAGGAGCAAAGAGGAAACTGAGGGTTGGGTTTTGAAATCTTCAATGAAGTTGCAACATGAGTTTGGCATGGCTCAGCCTGATGTCTGGATGTCCTCCCAGCTGAAATGCTGCTTTCATCATGGAAAAGCCCCTTTGACCTTTCAGAAGAGGCTGCCTGGAGCAGAGGAGAGGTGTAGGTGGGCTGCCCAGCAGTTCTTACTCAGGCAGAGCTCCCCATTGCTCTTCTCTCTGAGTTCTGACAGTGACATGAAGTGCTTTCCCTGGATATTGTATTTCATGTGTTTGAATTATCACCATGGCAAGCTGGAAGCTGCAGCTGAGATGCAAATGTTGGCATGCACTGGGGGCAGGACTGACTGGGACACTCAATGAGCCTTAAGCAGAAGTTCGTGGCAAACTAAAAGTACATCCAAAAGGAAGCAGCAATAATTTAAACCTTGATCAGTCCTCAGTGTGCTAAAGACACTGCCATGAGCAAAGCACAGCCGATCCAGACATGCAGTTTCCTGCCTTGATCAGAGCAAGTGGACTCCCAGAAAATAATGTGAAGTTTCTACTAAGTTCTGATAGGAGATGGAGAGGTTGGGATGCCAAACACCTCAGTGCTCTGGTTCAGAGCCACACAGACACCGGGTTCAGCTGCTGAGCTGAACAGCTGGGTGCAGAGCCACAGAAACAGGGGTGTTCCTGAGACAGCTCTGACTGCCCCCATGGGCACCTGCACCATCTTCAGGGGAATTCAAAATCCCTGACTTGTCCAGCCATTTTCCTGGTCAGGGTCAGAAATAACCAGCAGTGCAGCACAGCTCTGAGGGTCTGCTCTGTTGTGGACACCACCTGAGTGCAAGAAATGAAATAGAAGTGAATAAACAGCCTCATACCATAAGGTCTTTCTTGGCTTTCCATCAGAGAAGGCAGAAACTTCCAAGGAATTTGGGAACCCGGGATTTTGAGTATTAACTGCACCTGTTTGTAAGTGAGAAACGTGCGCTGTTCCACAAGGAGCTGATATCAAAAGACCTGTGGGAGGCAAGGAGACAGGGAGGTTATTTCAGGGTCAAGTGAAGACCAAAACAAAAAGAGGCTTGCTTTTTTATTTTATTTTTTTATTACAGGAAGATTTTTTTAAGTAGAGGGTGGGAGATAGATGTTTAAAGAGCGTGTCTTAATTCACAGGAAATCACTTTCTAAGCAGAAAAATGAAAGCCTTTTTATTCCTTCCCTTTTGAGTCAAGAAATCTGAACTGGGGAAAAAAAAAATAATAACAGAAATCTCTGAGCCAGTTAAACATGCAAATAGAATTTATTTTATTTTCAAATTTGTAAGTGTATCAGGGTAGCCAAGGGGCCTGGGCCAAAGCCATTGCTGGGGGAGCTCCAGTGAAGCAAATGGGTCTGGAGCCAAGCTGATCCTCGGAGTGATGCCATGGAGCTGTGGAGGCAGAGCCTTGGAGGCAGCCAGCAGGCCATGAATCTCAATTAATGAATTTTGAGGGCAGCCGACAGCTGTCTGTCCTCTGCCTTCCCCCTGGGATGGGTTTGGCCCATCTGAATTCAGGTTGCTTCTACCTGAAAGTGGGAATTTCTCCTCAGCTGTCACTGAGTGCCTTCTCCACTGGACAAAAGGGATTCAGAAGTCTCCTTGCCACCTCTCTGGTGTTTCTGTGCACTGCAACTTTGAGATGCTTTTATTTCCCCAAGACACAATTCCTTTCTTCTCGAGTGAGTTCACCTGTAAAATCCTCAGTGGCCCCATCACCCTCATTTCTATCTCCAGGACCAAATCTGCCTTTTCTTGCAAAGAACAAGATACCCTAAGGCTCAAAACTATTGAAGAAAAAAAAAAAAAAAAAAAACAAATCTGGGCAAATTTAGTGGAAAACTCATGCAAAAAAAGTTTTACACTGAGCACTAATGAGATGCACAGCTCCAAACGAGCTGCTGGTGCCCCGGCCCTGGTGCACAAAGCCCCCCAGCCTGCCTGCACTGTTTGATCCTGCATATAAAGGCTCCAAGTGTCCTCCAGGACCCGTTTTACAATAGTGTGACTCTGCTTCCCCCGTGCTGGTTGCTCCTGATTTACCAGAGCACAATAGAAACGTAGCTGTGGTCTAAAGGAGCGGCTCCGAGGGCCTGCCGCGCTCGCACAGAGAATGGCAGCCTTTCTTCAGCTGTCTGGAGGGATCTGCTTCTCTGCTAAGCTCTCCAGAGCGATTTGGGAAGCCCCTCCAGGCAGCTTACCATAACTTTTCAGCTCTATAGGGCCATTCCTCTGGGTGAAATGCCTCTGAAGTGCCCACAGCCTCGGGAAGCAATTGTGTTAAGCCTGACCCTTCCTCTGATCTTGTCTCTCCTCTGGCAGGTGTCCACGTCCTGAGCTGCAGGAACAATCCCCTGATTATCCCCGTCATCCATGACCTCAGTCACCCTTTTTATCACACCCAGGCTGTCCTCATTAGCTTCAGCTCCCAGTTTGTGGCCATCTCGGGGGTGGCCCTGCGTTCCTTCCACAACTTCGACCCCATCACCATCAGCAGCTGCCAGCAAGGACAGACCTACAGCCCTGCGGAGCAGAGGTGAGCGTGTCAGCCCTGCTTCCCTCTGCCTCACAGCCACCACCCCCAGCGCCGGCCGGGGCTGGGGAGAGGCAGGAGGGGCACAGCAGCTGAACCCTGCTGACCCCTTTGTGTCACGGGTAAAGAACCGGCAGTGTTCTCATTGATCAGGATGGATGGGACATTTAACCCGCATGGGATGCCCTTAGTGAATTATTTCCTCTTCCTTTCTCCTCCCTCCTTTATGCCAAACCTGGAATTGGGGCCAGTTCACTCTTAATGTTGTGTTAGCCACTCACACACCAGTTCAATCTGAACAGCTTTGTGTGCCACAGTGCCACGGGACCTCCCAGGGAAGGGACACTGAGTGACGCCTGTGCCCTGGAGGGGCCGGATCCTGCCAGGTGCTCAGCCCTGGGATGCAGGGCCATGGCCATCAGCATCTGCCCTGCTTTTATGGCTGGGTGAGGCCCTCAGCACCTCTCTGGATCTGGTCCCCATTCTGAAAAGCTCTGTGGGACCCCCCAGGATGAAAGGTTTATGGCTACCGTTTTATTCTTGTTGTTATTACAGACACATCAATAGATCACCACCAACCCCTCTCAGTCTCTGCTTTACAGCATCCCACAGAGATTGTGACCTTTCATGGCCTCTGGTGCAGCAGCTTCATGGATCCTTTCAGTGAGGCAGTGAAAAGAAGAGGAGAGAATTTAGCAAAACCCCTGAAAGAATAATTTTTTTTTTCTTCCTTTGTGAATTCAAAGTTGTGAGCAGCTGTCATACCACAGCGGCAGCAATAGTAAAACAAGTTGCATATCCCAGCAAACCTCTGCTCAGCCTCCTAAGCAAGCTGTCAGGTTTTTGATAATGTTCTGGCTTGTTTTTAGGACCTGCTTTTATTCCAGGAAAGGCGGGAGGAGGGTGAGACGGGGGAGAGGGAAGGGAAAATAAAATAAAAAAAAGGAGTATATCTATAGCTAAATCAATCCAGTCAGTGTGTTCTGACCTAGATTCAAAGCATCTGATCATTCTGTGCAATAGGTTGTATAAATTCAGAGGCCCAAAGACACCAGGCTCAAGTTTCAGATAAGTCTGGTGGTGGAAGTGTGGCCAAATCCCAGTGCTGAAGCAGGACAGAAAAAGGGCAAGAAAGCCCCACTGGAAGGAGAAGCTGAGAGGCAACAGGGAGCTCAGGAGGACTGAGACACAGGGCCACATTCCACTGCCCTCTCAAGTTTTCAGTAGGAATCGAACCTTTTGTTCCCTTATGGAACTAGAAGTGCTCTGCGTTTAGAAAGTTATTTCCTTAATAAAAAAATTCATCCCCCTTAGGCAAAGCTTCAGTGAGCCTCTGCAGCCCAGCAACCCAACCTTTAGAAATCCCTGGAGGCAGAATCACCTCTCTTTTGCCTCTTATTTTTCTTCTGGATTTTTTTTGGCGTTGTTTTGTTTTTTGGGATGCACTGAACCCTCTCAGCCCCCTACAAACATCTGAGCCTGACTCGTTCAAAGTAATGGTTTAGGTCTTGCAGGTTCCAGCACTGGATTGATCATAAACTTTCTCACGTCTGTCAGGGAACAAGAAACTCTCCAAAGTAAAGCCCTGGTCCAAAGGCAATTGAAATCAGTGGAATTATTTCCACTGGTGACAGTGCTTTGGTGAAGTCAGTCCCCAGTTTGCCTCGTGGTGGGATAATTTGGGGTGACCAGATCTGTTTTCTTCTGCACAAAAACTCCAAGCACTTCAGGTACCCAAGATGTAGAGAAAGTTTTGCATTAAGTTGTGCAGCCAGGAAATAGGTGACACCTTTGCTGTCACCTGCTGTCTTTTTCCTTGGTTATTTTACCCAATCCAGGAAGAACAGAGAAAAACAGATTTTAAAGATAACTTCTTAACCAGCTCAGAGGCTGGACATGGATTTTCTGCCTCCCCTGCTCACAGTCTGCCCATCAGATTCCCCTGGAGTGCCAGTTCCACACTGCCCATCTTTCCCTTCTCCCCTTTCCCCAGTGGTTGAATTGAATTGATTGAATTTTTAAAGGAACTTGCCTTCCTATGTGTGATCATCAATTTTACTGCTTTCATTTTCCTTAGGTCAACATGGGGGTTTTTTCCTGCTTTTTGGCTTCTCTCTACAAGAGGTATTAGTTCTCTCTTTCAAGGAGAATTATTTTGCTTGGAGAGGATTTATAACCAGATACAGATATTTCTAGGCAAGGGTGCAGATTTTAAAATTGTGAGGGAAAAGAAATATATTGTCCCTTAAAATTTAACACAGTTTTTATTTTGAAAGTGAATTAATCCCTCCCATGGGTTAGTGACAACATAATAACTGAAAGTAAAACATGAACTTACTCTTCTTTCTAAAATATGCATTGCAGTTAATATTTTAGGAAAAAATAGGCTTAAATCTAAAAGTCCAATTGAACTTTATAGGTATTTGTCCTCAGTCATCATTAGTTGTTTTGAAAATCCATTCTACCTCCTGAAGACATTTATAGTTTAAAAATTCCTACTCTGTCCTTTCCAGTTTTATTCTTCCAGTTGTTTTTTTCTGCTGCCAGTGACTACAGGCTCTTTTTTGTTTTGTTTTGTTTTCAGCAGAAGTTTACCTCACTGCTGGAGATGTGCTGTAAAAATGTCTCTCTTTATTTTCACATTGCATCCTTAGACCAGATGTAATGGCCTGGTTAGTTCTTCTCTTGTGCTTTATAGCTCAAATTATTATACTTTTATTATTTCCTGTGTAGCCTCATGCAGTGGACGGTGAAATTGGGTGTGCAGAAGCAGGGGTGTAATTTCCCACCCTGCAGTCTCTCGAGCAGCAAGAACGCCTGGTGTGCTGTGGCTGCTTTTGACAGTGACTCCTCAAAAATCAGGTTTTTGTCTTTTTCACTGGGTAGGAAACATCAGCTGCAGGTCACCCATCCCTGGCAAAGCAGTTCGTGGGAAGTGCTGCTTTTCCTTGGTGGCACTTCCCTGCCGTGGTCACCAGACCTGTCCCCTCCACCCCTCCTGGTGCCACTGTTCCTCTCCTGCAAACTGCAGGCAGGAAAGCCCAGTTCACCCATTCAGCTGTCAGAACTGTGCATTTCAGGAGTTTCCATCTTTCTAATTCACCATTAACTCTGTGTTCATACTGAAGACAAGTCCCTCCTGGCTGCCCACAGCTCTCCAGGCTTCTGTCTCACGTTGTCACCACTTCGTGCTTTCTAATGAGTGTGGCAAAAAGACTCTCCATTGCTTTCTTTGGTTAAACCTTGGCATATCCTCGCTGTTATGGCTTCAAAATTGCTTCTGCAGGGGAGATTTTGGGTTTTCCTCCCTCTGTGAGTGTGCATATCTGGGTGTTTGACACTGTAGACCAAGATCCACCCCTGGCCACCACAGCATCACCTGCTCTGTCCTCTATGGAGAGGTGTCCTTTGAGCTGCACCCTTTGCTGCCCCAAACAAACTCCAGGGATTCGTAGCCCACTCCAGCTCTTCTCTTTGTCTTGTTCTTTCCTGCTGTCAGCTTCCCCAACAAGAAATGATGAAGATAAATCTTCAGCAGCAGAACAAATGCAACCGCTCTTTACAACTCTGGTTATTTTATTTTTTTTTTTTTTTCCTTTTCATAAGGGGGAAAAAAGGGTTTCCTCGTCTCTTTTTGTTGTGAATTAATGTGGCTTTCTCTTTCCTGGTTCGGCCGCCTTTCCCCTGCCCTGCATTCTGTCATTAAGCGCAATCTCTGTCAGCTTGCTTCGGGTGAAATTAATGAATTTCTCACAGAACTGTTAATCATAGAAGCTTTGGTCCGTGACATGTGTTATAATTCAATGGGTTTTTAACCTTCGCCCCGTTTTGGTAATTGGCAAACGGCATCATTTGGCTTTTATTAAAGTGGAAGGCAATGCATTTTCTTTGTTTGCCTGGACAGAGTCTGGCAGGGAGACCTGTGGGGCTGCTGACACCCAGGGACACGGTCCCACTTCCAAGCTGGCAGGGTGACAGGGCTTTGAGAGCTTTATCAGTTCAATATGGACCCCCCTGGCAGGAACAGCTCACACCACGGGGTGCAGGCAGGCTGCAGGCAGAGCCCATCCCCAAGGAGAATTTGCCCTGCCAGTGATGGGGACAGTGAGGGGGATGCCCTGGCTCATGCCTCTCCTTTCCCTAGGGCTTATCTTGGGTTGGAGCAAGGGTTTTCTGTAAATCTCTGGGTTTAGCTTCATCTTGACCCTCTCAATTTGAAGTAGAGGTTTGCTGGGATCGCTGTCAGAGTCAAACCCAGCAGTGCTGAGGTGACGTGTCTGAAGGGACCATGGGTGACACTACTCATGTCCTTGCTCTCATGGATCAGATTTGAAGGCAAACACCTTTTTAAGAAAGAGCTTGATCCTTTTTCCAGTCAGCACAGTTTTCATCAGTCCCTGTCCAGCCCCATGGATTTGGGTAGATATTCAAGATTTTGTGTTAATACAAGGAGGCAATCTGCTTTAGCTGAAGACTGAATGACAAAGTCATTGCCACCTTTTCAGTTCTTCTCCTTTTTTTTTTTTTTTTCCTTTTAATTTCTACAACAAGAAATATGGCTAGCAGCCTTTGCATGTATGGATTAGAGAGAGAGAGAACCTGCTCTTGCCTTTAGAGTAACCTCTAGCAAGGAGAACACAAACCCATTGTAAGGATAAATATACTAGGAAAACCCTCAGAAGGGGGCTATAGGTGTGTGAGTTGTGTGGGTGGTGGCATAGGACAAAATCAAATTGCACTTGGGATCTGACCCAGACTGTGGAAAAGGGAGTTTTCTGCTGTGTCCAAGAGATAATATTGTGGCCCTTCTCCTATAAAGTGCCCACCATGAGCTTGTAGGCTCACCTGAGCTTAGATATGTGTCAGAACCATCACAAAGGAAACAAATAATTAAGGCACCATGTTAGGATGATTTCTTGGAAAAGCGCTTGACCTCGGGGTGAGGAAAAGAAAGTTTGGCTGCTGTAAGCTTTTTGAAAGAGGAAGTCCTGGATTGTTTTTATGTGAGGAAGGAAGAGCTCCACTTAATTGTCATAATTTTCTATAAACATGTTAAAATACAAATGTTTCTAGGATTGTGTCACTAAGGCTCCAATTTAGCAAAGCCCTGAGCTATTTGCTTACATCCCCCTGTAGTCAAATCTATCAGTGGGACTTAACTGTGCTTTTGAAGTTAAGCACATATTTAAGTGCCTTGCTGAATCAGGGCCAATATTGGCACAGAGAAATACAGATTTAGAGACTAATGACTGAGCTCATTTAGATTTGGGATGGGCAGAATGGATTTGAATAAAGTAAGAACTGGCTCAGAACTTCAGCCTACATGTGAAGCTAACTCAGTCCAGGGCTTTTTACATGGCTGAAACAGCCTGCCTTGATCTGTTTTGAACGTGCAATGGAATGTGTGCAAGAAATCCACTGCTCCTCGCACTCACCTCAGTGTGAAGATGTTGTTTTAGGAAATTGTACACTGCCAGGGCAAGAAGAGGAACTAGTGAATCCTGAAGGGGACTTTGTAAAATAAACACTTGTCAGGGAATGTCCCAGGCACCGACACTTGTTCAAGTAAATTGTTGGAGTGGTCCTTGGGTCTTTTGTGTAGCTTTGCTCCAGACTACTTCATGCTTTGGTAAGGATTTTTAGGAATTCAGATAGAGCAGGGATGATTTGAAATAGACAGTTTTGACGAAGTCACATGATTTTGACTGCAAGAAAATGGGATAAACTGTCCTATGCCAGGAGTCAACATGAGTTAAAGCCAAAGTGATTTCATTCTCAGATGCTCTTATATTGTTTTTCTCCTGAGGAATGCACATTTTCTGGAACATGTGATGATTGACCACTGCTAAATGGCAGTACCCATGCAAGAGCTTCTGTAATCCAAAAATTGATGTGATGGGTTCTTTGTCTAAACTTCCTACTTGGAGATATTAATTTCTCCTTCCTAATTCTGCATTTGAAGAGCTCAGTTCAGGATCGTGACTTCAAAATTCACTGGGATTTATGGCTGACAGTAGCTGATACCAAATTGGAACCAGTAGCTAGAGAACCAGAAATATTTAAATTAGAAACATTTGGTGGCAGCGGTTGTTTTTTTACAAAAAGTGAATGGTTGTATTGTTTGTCACTGAAGTCATTCATATAGAGTTACAGACAGAGAAAGCTGCCCAGATGATCTGCTAACCAAGGCATAATCTGGAGCCTGGAGGGGGTGGCTAAAAATGTTCCCTGGCCATTTCAGAAGACCACAAGGGGACTTGTAAACAGAAAGAAGAACATCACAATAAGTGTTTCTTAATGCCTTTGTCTGTGGCGTTTCAGTTCTGTAGGACTTCTAAGCCCAGGCTTTCTCATCTGGTGTCCTGATCTGAACTCCAGAAACCAGATTCTTTTTCTCCTTTACATTGATGGAAATGAAAAGCGATGCCACTGACTGTGGTGACGTTGCTTCAGATTTCCCTCTGTGCAAATTACAAGGGTTTCCTTGGGCTTGTCCTTCCCTCTGAAGCCATTCAAGGCTGAATTCAGTGCTACACTAATTCACATAAGTATTAGATTAAATAAGTCTGCTATTATTTTATTTTTCCAACTTTGGTGGAAGAAGATTTTCAGATTCTGAGGCAGTTTTGCAACAGGCAATCGAGGTTTGCAGTATGTGCTTCTGAGAGTGGCTTGGCAGCAGTGCTCTTCTTTTTTCCCCAGTGAGTCAACTTCCACAGCACTGCAGCCCTGGCACGGGAGTCACTCGTGCTGTAGCCTCACCATCTGAGAAATGGAGGGGAGCAAAGTGAGGGTTGGCCCTCATGGGCCAGTGTAACTGGGATGTGTAGCAGGGAGGGTTCCACAAAGCATCATTCATCATTTACACTCTCACTCAAGATTCAGCGTCAGGTATACTTGCTGATGTCAGCTGAGGGCTTACTCAAACAGCAGTACCATGAGGTTGGTAGCATGAGGAAGAGGTTGGTGAGGTCCTGCTCTGCTTGGGGACCCACAGTGTGTGAGGCTCGTGGTGTACAGAGGAGTGTAAAGCCTGTGGTTCACACCCCTGGGTGATTCGTGCTGGGCATTTGCAAGGCAATAGCACCTGGCTGTTCTCCTCACCTGTTTCTCTTTGATGATGACCACCTGGGCATAAGGATGTGCTGCTCACTTGTTCTACTGCTCTCCATCCTCAGCCTTATGGATCCTTTCTGAGTGAAATCCATGACAGTTCACATCTGTACTCCAGGCTGTGAGATGCAGTGACTGGAAAATGTGTGAAATCCTTGGTTAGTGGGTGGGGTTCCTCCTGAAAGCAGGATCACCCTGGATAGGCCAGCTCTGGCAGAGGATCATCCATTATGCAGAAGTGATGAGCATCACAGCTGTGCTGATAGCCAGGGGTTTGTTGCATACAAGGGTGTGGAGTTGGCCAACACAGAGGTGGAATTCTCCTTCCTCAGCCCTGTCAGCAGCAAAGCTTTGTGCACCATGAGGAAATAAACTATTTCTGAATGTAGAAATTGTTTATGGCTCATCACACTCTAGGGAAGGGACAACACTGAACAAGCAACCTTAAATTACAAGCAGTGGGCACTTCCCATACCGCACTAGTCTGGGACAGAGAAATGAGTTGTGCAGGTACATAAATACTGTCATTTAATCTGATCTAGAGCTGAGTAGCAACATGTGCAGATGTGCTTCTCTATCAGTAACATGGGGATAACAATACCAGCCCAGGTGTCTCGCAGGGGTGTCACGAAAATTAATTAGATAATGTCTGCACAGTGCTTTGAACACAGCAAAACACCACACACATGCTAAGTCAGGGCTTACAAAGCTGAACAGGACTGTGGTAGCTGTTAACCCTTTTTTCTAGGAGACAGGAATAACTGCTTGTAATTGATTTCAAAATTTGTGTATTGATACATTGCTTTCCCTTTTTTCTACAATTTTCTCTTTCAGGTGCTTCCCTACCCAAGCAGAAATAAGTCAATGTTTTCCCTCCTCAGAACTAATTTAACTGTATTGAAATTAAATTAATTTTCAATTTCAGCAGAGACACATCACCTTTTAGGGGTCCTTATCCCAGAAATTTCATCTCTAATCCAGAAACTCTTTGCACATAGAATCATGGGATGATTTGTGTTGAAGGGACCTTTAAAGGTCATCTGCAGTAAACAGGGACACCTTTAACTAAACCTGGTTGTCAGAGTCCTGTCCAATATGGCCATGAATTTTTCCAGGGATGGAGCATCCACAGCTTATCTGGGCAACCCGTGTCAGTGTTTTAGCAGCCTCATTGTAAAAATATTTCTTCCCTCTCTCTAGTCCAAATCTCCCCTCATGCTTAAAGATCCTCAACATTCTCATTGCCTTTATGTTGAGGGACTACCCCATGCTCCCATTTGAACATGTGCTATAATGTTTGACTGGGGTCATCAGCGATGGTGAAAGATTTAGTGTCTATCAGACATCTCCGTGTATATAAAAATTAAACAAAAATCTCTCTTTGCAAGTTGTGCTAAATATTACAATAATTTTCCAGAGGGAGAACAGACAGTTTCCATGGGGGAAAGATTTTATGGATGGCAGGATAGCAACTGGAGAGATCTGAAATGACAGCATGCTGCTGAGCTTGATAAGAGCTTATCAACACAGCTACACAGCTGATGTTTGGTGTTCCTCGTGAAGTGGAATAAAATGAATGTGATTATTTCAATCGAGCTTCTCAAAGATAAGAGTGTCTGTGGCAGAAACCCCTCCTCAGATGTGCACACTTATCACTGCCAATATCAGCACTCCTGGGTTCTGCAGGTTTAAAATGGGATGGGGTGTGGACTGCTCTTGGAGGGAGAGTGCTTTCACAGGAGGGAGTGATGGAGGATGGATGGATGGATGGATGGATGGATGGATGGATGGATGGATGGATGGATGGATGGATGGACATTAATACGGGAGCAGGGAGGTCATAGTGCAGTTGAATGTTGCAGAACAGAAGGTGCTTCTGCAGAATAGGCAGGGTCTTTCCTTTTACAGGCTACAAACCCTGTAATTTGCTGTCACTGTCATTGCTGTGCCACTGCTTCTGTCCTTCAGGACGTGCACCAGGAGCCCTTCCCTGAGCTGGGCTCAGAACTCTGAGCAGAGTCTGTCAGTCAGACACTGCTCCTGTGGAATGGATGGGAATAAGTGACTACCAGATAACAGCAGCCCTCCTTGTCTCCCCGCCAGCTGTGTCCACTACTCCTGCCAAGCCAGCGACTGCAAGCGGCTGGAGATCGAGAACGCGGTGCTGAACTGCACCGGCGGCACCGGCTGGGACAACGGCGCCCAGTGCAACGTCAGCTGCAGGACTGGATACATCCTGCAGATCCACAGGGACGATGAACTCGTCAAGAGCCAGGTTTGTCCTGCTGTGTCAGGTTTTATCTGCTTTTTGCCAGGGTAAGGATTAAATGCGACAGACGGTGTTTCTTGTTCGGACTCAGGTGTTTATTATTTCTTATCTATGTTACAGTCTCACAAATCCTGAGTGCTACGGCATTTCTAGCTAACAAAGTAAAAATGGAGCCCCATCTCTCTCTACAAGGCCTTTTAAGGATAAACTGTCTAATTAAGAAATGACACCTAAATTATTTTTACTTTTAACCCAATAACCAACCACCCATGGCCCACAATGTGGACTTTTCTATCCAATTACAAAATACCACCAGATCCCTGAAGAAGAAGGTGAAAAAGAAGAACTTAGCCTATACCCTAAACCCTCCATCTTGATACATATATATATATAAACTATATACTAAAACCTTAAACTCTAATTTTTGCCCATGTGATATTACACACGTCTATTCAAACTACACACCGATAATCCCAGTTCTGTCATTCAATTTTGGAAACTTTTTCCAAGGCCTCAGGTCAAAAGCAGTGTTTGCTTGGAGCAGAGAAAGTCTAAAATTCTCAGTGCCCAAGGTTCCAGCACTGCTGGGGAGGTTTTTTATGACGCACAAGACCAGGATGAGCAAACAGCTGTGGAGAAACTGAGAAATAACTTAGGCTAGACCCTAAAATCTCAGCCCAGCCTTGGGACAAGGTCTTATCCAAATGCTTATCATCAGAACGGGAGCCCTTTGACTCTGTAGGAAGAGTTAGTGGCAATGAGCAAAGCTCAGATGCTCCCTGAATTTAGAAATTTTCAAATCAAAAAAGTTTGTGTTCAGTTCCTCTTTGATCTCACTGGCTCTACTCAGCCAAACAGTGGGCTTGGTGTTTTGGGAGCAGAGTGCTTGTGTTTTTGCACAACCAATTTCTGGGCAAAATACCCGATTTTTAGTCCTTGGATTGAGGCTAGCAAGGTATTAACCCCTTTGCAGTGTTTCAGTCCATCTGCTCCCAACCACACCCTGGCATGTGTAGCATGGAGGGCACAGAAGAACCCAAACCTTTTTTGCTTCCAGATAAATCACCAAAAACCTCCCCCAGCAGGGCAGGAAATGCTCCCCATCCTCTCTAATCCGTGCATTAATAATCCAGTCCTACAAAAGCAGCACATCTTCATACAGTGATGGGGGTACTGAGGAAGACTATCAATTTGTTTAAAGATCAGAAAAAAATGCAGGTGCTTTGTGCTGAGGGAGGTGGATGAGGTGCATGTGCAGCACGGCCCTGGGAGCAGGATGCTGAGGACTGGGGGATGCAGGGCTGACACCCCACCTTGTGCCCTCATCTCCAGCACTGCCACATCCTCTGCGTGAGACAGGGGGTGTTTTCCCCCATCAGCACCTTCTCTCCCTGGTTGTGGGGGCAGCACTCACATCTGGGGCAGCACTCACATCTGGGCCGGGGGCTGGGGCAGCCACACTCAGCAGCCTGTCTGTCCTTGTGAAATACTGTGTTCTTCATAAGCTCAGAGGGGGGAGACAGACTGGAGGGGAATGAGTCAGCCCTTTCAACTCAATTACAAAACAAATACAGGACCCCGCGAGCTGGGCCTCTTCCATCCTAATTGGCATCAGCACCAGAACCCCAGCTCCAGCTGAGCATTTTTACAGAACAGAAAACAAGTTCTCAAAACGAGCCTGAATGGCTGAACCAGGAAATTGTTGGAAGGGGTCTGTACACGGGGTACATGGAGCACACAGGGATCACAAAGCAAATAAAACAGCCTGAGCATGCTTCACCGGCCCTGTGTTATTTAAATGCCTTTACCTTTTGGGGAGGCTGGGCCAGCTGGGCATGGTTTTGCTGGGAGAAGTTTGGTTTCGGAGCCTTGATCAGACTCATATGACAGGAGCAGAGGATTTTAGCACCCCCTCACTAACGTGATTCACTGCCTGTTACAACACTCTTCCTCTCACCCTGCTCTGCTATTGCACTTCGTTGTCTTTTTCCACCCATAAACCCCCTGAGGCCAGTGGCTTTGTTTTGCTCAGTGCTGTGCATTCACTGTTCAAATCAGGGAAGGAGTGGAGCATCTTAAAGATACCCATGACCAGCTAAGCACATTAAACACATGATTTTAAAGTTATATTAGTGTGCTTCAGAGATTCTCTGGAAAGGAACGGACAGTTTCTTTCACTATCATCTTGTTTTATTTCTTTGTGTCAGGTGCTTCAAACCAGAACTTGTGGAACATGCAGGGAAGAAATGAATGATCTGAGAAAGTCCAGAATCTATGGTCTGAATATCTCATATCAAAAGGCATTGTGCTTCTTCCATATTTGCTTCCCAGCTTCAGTTCCTCTTCCAGTCACAAGCATTTGGGGGTGAGAAAGGGCACACGGATTGCTGTCCATGGCCAGAAAGACTTTCTGTCATGACTGGGGCACCTTGCACAAAGCTGTTCCTTGTTCCATTTTTGTCGTTCAATTGGTTATTTCACTTCTTTGACTGATTTGAGGATCTATAGATACTTTTTTTTTCTTTTTCTCATTTAACTGTCAGTGTGTGGGGCTGCCAAAGGAAGAGGAGGAAGGAAGCAGCCTTGCACATGTTGATGTTTCACACTCTTGGGTAGGAAGAAGGCTGGGCTGAGGTACAATGTCTCAAAGAGCAGACTGACCATCAGTGGCCCCCAGCCACTGCATGCTGCTGAAGGTGACTCACAGACCAGTGGAAACACCTTCATTTAGCATCTGAACTACATTTGTCTTCCTATTTCATTGAAAGACAGAAAAAAAAGGGCAAAGAGAGAATTAAAAGCAACATTTTCAAAAGCACCTCAGTGATGTAGGGGCACAAGTCACATTTCAAATCAATGTTTTACATCTAAAGGGTCTTTGAAAATCTTCTTAACAGTTTCTGCACTTTCTAGATTCTTTGTCTTCTGAAGCCACCATTTTAATCAGTTTTAGGGCAAAACATTAATTCATTCCCTCTCTGAGAAGCTCCCATTCCCAAATTCTGTTAAAACCCTGTAAAATCACCAAACCCTAAAACTCGTCATCACTCTGTGCAGCAGAAACTGCTGCTTGAAAAGAAGAAGAAAGCTGAGCTGTTTACAGACTCTTGGGCTCTCTCTCATCCTCACTCAGGGACTTCAACAACAACAAAGGGGTTTGCATAGTGATGGAGCAAAATCCTTCATGTATCTTTCTCACAAAGACGATCTTGGGGATGTTTTCATTCTCCCTCCCTGATTTCTTCCCACCCCCCTGACAACTCCATCACTCTTTCTTGTCTTCTTCCTCTTCCCCCCCGCCCCCTTTGTCTTTCACTGCTTTCCTCCCCCTTGTCCTTCACTGAAAGCCCTGCTCATTCAGTTACTTGTTGTCATCTCTCCTTGAAGCTACCACCACTGCTGCTCTGGTCAAGAGGTGTTATTTAAAACCCAGCAGCTCCCTAATGTTGTGCAAAGGCATCATCAATCATGCCAGGAAAAGAGAGCGCGGCTCATGTGGGTTCAATTAGAGGCACAGTAGTGGGCAGAAGTGGAAGAATACTTAGAGGGGAGGGCACAGCTGTTCATTTTTAAGGGGAGGAAACTTCACACGTGAAGCATCGCTTGAAGAAGGAGCCGGCTGGGATCTTGGGCAGCAGGAAGGAGACATGAATTCTCCCAGGCTGTTAAAAGTCCCGAAAAACAAATCTTTCTGGCACCAGATTTGTTTAAGCTTGCATCCTCTTCACTGTACTGCGCACTGTATCTTTGGAGACCCCTTTTCTTTCCCCCCCTCTTTCCTCTTTGCCCACCCTCCCTCCTTGCTTAAGCCTCTTTTGCAAGGCAGGACATGAAGGGAAGCAGTTGCTGTGATGCCAGTCAAAGCAGCACAAAGTGCCCAAAGTGACAGCTAATAAACCAGATGAGAAAGCCAAGTGCTTGGTGTAGGCTGCTGTGAGCTGGGTGACCTTGTCAGATCAGACAGGCGAAACAGGCACGTGCCTGCTCAGCTCCGGGTGGGAGAGCTGCAAAGGCAGAGGCAGATGCTGCCACTAAGACCCAGATCCAAGGGCTGAGTCTATCAGAAATACCTCTGGGGTGTGGCATGGAGCTGGGGAGGGACAGGATCCTGCTCAGCAGCCAAGGGTGCTGTCCCTGGGCACTGCAGTGATCCCACCCTCGTGTGTGACACTGAAAGAGAGGAAAGTCAAAAGCTGGTAGTGCCACCAGCAATAATTTCTGTGGTAGGGCTTGTCCTGTGTGCTTCCAGTCAGAGCCACTGGGTTTTGTCTCCATTGCAGAGAATGCTCTCTGCTGTGTCCTGCTGCAGAATTACATGTGCTTCAAGTGATGACATGATAGACATGCTCTAAAATGTGCCATTATTATGTCTGACCTTGAAAACTTCAGCTTCCATCACACAAAATGTGGAACAAATTACTGGGAAAAGCTGAGTATCCAGGGTTTTACCTCCATGGGCACAGCTTCTCTGCTTGGGAGTGGCTTTCCCAGTGTGTCAGGAAGAGGAAAATCCATAGGGGTCTGGGAGGACTCTTACAGTTTAGGTCAGGGGGTTTGTGGGGAAAGTACCACAGTGAAAAATCCAGAGATGAAAATGTGGCGACACTAATTACTAACATTTTGATATCAAGATCTAGATTAGGTGCACAGACAAAGGCCAGTGGGAGTATGGCTGTGGAGAGGGATCCCTTCCAAAGAGAGGGAATCCCAGGCCAGGCTCTGGTGTCCTGCTGCTTTCTGCTAACAAAGGCTACAGGCTGCAGCTGAAATGCTCTCACAAGTGGTAGCTTGGGCAAAACATTCCTTTAGTCAGGTGTGACTGTCATGCACAGACATTGCTTCTGTTTAAATTTTTGCCTTATATTCTGGTTTCTGAGTTTGCAGTGTTTCTTTGGTGTTCTGCAGAGGTACATCTGGTGTGCAACCCTGTTGTTAGAGAAACCTCCTGGTACACCACACTGTGTCTCAGCAGCCAGTATCAGCTAGTAGGAAAACTCATTTACTCCTAAACTAGATCACAGTAACCCCAATAACTTTACTCCTGGAGCTGGATCTCTTACCATTGATACAGCTTCCCTATGTTCAGCACAGATCCAGTATCCAGCATGAAACTATGCAAGACCTATGTCTTTTCCATAACATTTGGATAGCCCCTGACATCATTAGTTTGAGTTTATTGACATCCATAGCTTGGGTTTATGTTTTAAGTTCCAGCAGCCACGGTGCTGCTGTGTTATTTGATGATAGCAGCTGTTGAAGGGAAATGGAGGCTTTGCTGGATGCTGGAGCAGCTCATCCTGGAGTGCTGATGATTTGCTAGACATGGGAATATGCTGTATTATCCCTTCTCCTGTGGCCATCACACCACAGCCCCTGGAGTCTTCAGGACATCAACTGCCTACAGTTTATATACACTTTTTAATGGTACACATATTCTAATAAGCAACAAAGGCAGAATTAACTGCCACTGGGGAGTGAAATGATTGGGAATGAGAACACACAGTATCACTTCACCTCATGGCTCTGGGTATCCCAGAATGTGCTACTCTTAGTTTGTAGAAAAGACATTTTTTTCCATCAGCAGTGCTCCCTGTTTAAATAAACTCCACGGTCTAGAAAAGGGGTTTTGTGCCCACTTGGGAAGTGTCCAGTTTCTCAGCTCTGGGACTGCTTTTTCCATTCTGAATGCAACCATATATCAAAGGGAGACAGGTCTGAACTTCTGTTGAAACCATTAGGGTGTTTTTGCAAAAAGGGAATCCAGGTCCCTTTGATGTGTGCTAGAAAAATTCCCTTTCCTTTTATAAACCCAGATCAATGGCCGGCGGTGCAAATCTCCTGTGAGCATACCAGCCCTGAATAAAATATTCCCTGGAGGCAGAGGAGTGCTGCTGTATGGCTTGGTCAGATTCCTCAACAGTGTCTTCCCTTCTCATGTTTGGGTTTCTCACATTTCTTAACCTCTCTTTATTCTGGTGTGGAGGGAAGACTTAGATTCTTCACTTTTAGCTTTTAATAATTTTCCATTTTTAATTAGAAAGTGGATATGTTGTTTACTCAGTTCTCTTTGCCAACATCTGTTTTTCCTTCAGTCACCCAGTAAATTCATCTTAGCTTTAGAAGGGTGTCTCCTTTACTTCCCCCCATTTTTCTTTTTTTGTCCCTAGCACTCTGGGATTCCAGTGTGCTGTGCAGTTTGGATTATTCCTCAGATCCATGGAAGTGTAGTTTCTGTGTAGCTGTGATGGTAGAGTGACTTTGGGGAAGTCAGAGCACAGGCACTGACTCTGTGTACAACCTCTCAAGTTCCAGGTGCCAGTTAGGGCAGGACACTCTTGGGTCTGCCCATGGCAAATTCCTGCTGGAAAAGGTCTGTCCCTCAGGCATTCATGTCCGTGGTGTCAGGACAGCAGGGCCCTGGTTCTGTGTGGAGCCTTGGGGCACTCTGCCAGAGAAGCCACAACAGCAGCTGTCAGTACCTGCACACAATGCTGATGTGGCACTTCCCCTGGGATCCCCATCCGAGGGTGACTGACACCTCTCAGGAGAGCCTCAGATGAGAGCCCCAAATGGCTTCATGTCAGCTTGGCTTTTACTTCAAACCCCAGAGTGAGTTTGTCTACTCGGAAGCACAGGAGGATCTCCTTGGAGTGGCTGTGTCACCGCAAAGGTGACAAGGATGGGGGACAGCTGTCAGCTCCAAACAGCTCAGGCTTGTGCTCCTTTCCATGGCAGGGCAGAGCAGCAGGTTCCCTGCGTGCCTCAGGAGGCCAGACGAGAGTTTGGATTATTTGTAGAGCTGCACTCTTTCTATGGAAGCGCTTTAGTGCCTCACCCCGGAGGTGGCAGAAAATCCTTTCTCTGACACTGTTCCTTATGAGCCTTGGTGGGTTTGGTAGCTGCTGGCTAAATGATGATGGTAGGGACCAGACATGGCTGTGCTTAACTTGTGACCCAAAATAACGGCTATGAGGCTTGAAATGGTGTTGATCTCTCCCTTGCTGGCTGTGGTGGCTGTAGCTGTGTGTCTTTTTCCAGATGGAGCCCAGCATCACCATGACTTGCATGGATGGGAAGTGGAACAAGCAGGTGACGTGTGAGCCCGTGGACTGTGGTGTCCCAGACCAGTACCACGTCTACCCAGCCACCTTCAACTGCAGCGAGGGGACCACCTTTGGCAAGAAATGCTCCTTCACTTGCCGACCTCCTGCTCTTCTGAAAGGTATTGGGGCTGTCTGTGCAGTGACCTGGGGCACACAGCTAACACAGACTGCTCCTAGGGATACATGTTACTCTTGCTGCTGGTTTAGAATTATTCATGCTATTTTAAGTAGGAAGAATTATGGGACTCTATGGAAGGTTTATTTATATTAGAAGTTAAGTTCCTTTGCATCTCTCTATTACCTTGCTTTGACCTTTCCTTGATCGTGGCTAGCCAGGCAATAATGACAGGGAATATTGCTTCCATACAACCAAAACATGGAAAAGTCATGGGGATAAAATGGATTGAACTCTCTCATCTTCTTTCCCGTGCTTTGTCTGTTTCCACTGTCTGTCTCCTTTCTATGTCTCCTCCATGTATTTGGAAAGCCAAGAGAAGACTGAAAAGCCCCAGCTCCCAATGGCACAGGCCCCCATCACTGTGTTTTCTAATCCATCATCACCCTTCTCCTTTTCCACACTCATTTGGCTCCACTCTGACCTTCCTGTCCTCTTCTTGTTCGGCACTCTTTACGTTTTCCTTTTTTCTTTTATTTTTTCCACTAGAAATAACACAGCTTGCTGCCCTCTCTCCTTTTCTCCTCTATCTTCTTCCCTGCTACTTTTCTACTAACATCCCCATCCTCTTCTCAGCACCATCAACTCTTCTACTCACTGGCACATTTCCCTTTTTGATCTGGTCTTCAGGAAGAAAGAAAAGATACTATTGTTAATTTAAAGGAACGTTAGTCCCAAATTAAGTTGTCCATCTTGCAGTGGAATTTAACTGCTGTTGTCAACACAAGCATAAACACTGTATAAGCTTTCTCTGTACCTGTGGTATCTCCTTTTCTGCTGGGATTCACTGCAACCCCAAAAAGAAATGGGAAGTATTCTTCATTTCAGGGAAGGGCTATGTTCATTTCTTCATATATAAGCAAAATTCTTAATTCTTTTTAATTCTGATGGAAGATAACCAAAAACAGCCAACACACAGTGAAAGTTACGACTACTCAAAGGATAGTTAAGAGAAAATTGAGATTACTTTTTAACAAAACAACCCCTCCCTTTTTTTATTTATACACTCATAGGGCCATCTTCAACAAAAGGTGGTTTTTTTCATTTTAAGTGCTTTACATTTTTTTGAGCAGGCAGTGAAAATAATTATACTCATCATGACCAACAAGAGCTGATGACTCAGGCAGGGGTAGCTGGAGGGATGACAACCAACCCCAGGTCAGGAGCTGCAGCTCTGGTGTGTAGCATCACTTCACTTTTGTCCAGAAACACTGAGCTGTGAGGTAAAGGCACTGTTTGGTGTAGAGCCATCACTGATGACTAATAAATGTTGCCTCTAAGCTTCTGGAGAACAGCATTGGAATGAGTCATGCCTAATTCAATCACTGACGTCATGACAGCCAGTGTTGGTAATGTCACAGCTTATCGCTTTGCAGTGGCAAGTATGATATCACCACGCTGGGCTGGGAGCTGCTGCATGAGTCAGAGCAGAGGAACATGCTGGTGCTCCAGAAAAGAGCTGCCTTCTGCACAAAATACCTCTGCAATCATCTGCAGTTGGGGAGGGGAGAGAGAAATCCGGGGCTGATTTAATGCAGCTTCTCTTATCTTTGAGGGCAGGGCAGGAGGGCTCCTCCACATACCTTCCTGAGCCCTCCAGAGCCTTTTGTTTTCTTCTTCTTTGAATTCCAGCCTCATGCCCCGGCTCTCTTCCTCCCCTCACAGAGAGATGGCATTGCTCCGGGGTTAGCAGTTTGTCAGTATTATTTCGGATAACTCCGAAGTTGGCTTGCTGTTGAAAATATGCCTTGTGGGTTGAGAAGAGTTCCTGCAGCAATGCTTGGGGATTTCAATGGAATATTAGGGATTTTTGAAGGGTTAGTGGCTCATAGCTGTGCTTTGTTTCTTAGGAAAAGCTTATTCCTTTTCAACATATGGTATAAAATAACAAAGAATGTAAAATACACTGAGACTGGGCTACTTTTAGCTTAACCTTCTGAAGTCAAGTAGGTCATAGCAGAGGCAAATAGATCCATTGTACCTTTTACCTTTGAGGTGTTGGCCAAGAAAGCTTCCTGAGGAAAATGAGTCTCTAACGAGTATTATGAATCATATTTATCACAGTAGTCCCCAAGGACTGAGAGTCCCCAGCTGAGAATGGCTCCTCATTGTGTTGGAGTAGTGACTCTAATACTAACAGATGCTGCTCCAAAAGGATCCAAATTGAAATAAAAGGGACAGATTCAGGGAGAAGATGTAACAGAGAAGCAGAACGAAGAATGTGATGGCACCAAACCCTCTGTTAAAGCCATGGCTTTGGAGAGGAGGGGGTTGGTGTATGAAACAAGCTTCCTTTCAGAGAGGAACAAATAAGGAAGAGAAATACAAAAGATGACAAAACCCGTGTGGCTTCCCCTATGCTATAGCATTTCCTGAAATAAGCACTGCCTGCCTGTCCCCTGAAAGCAGAGTCCTTAATGATTTACTGACATCATCCAGAGCGGGCGAAGGCACAGGACACACGAATGCTCAGTGCAGTTGGATTTGTCAAACTGGCTGAGGGGGCTTTTGATATCTTATGGGTGTAACCACATTTCAAAAGGAAACAGTCCTGCTGAACATTGTTAACTCTGTTCTTCTCAGGAAACAACAGCAACTTGACCTGCATGGAGGACGGGCTGTGGTCCTTCCCTGAGGCCCTATGTGAGCTGATGTGTCGAGCACCCTCCGTCGTGCCCAACGCCGATCTCCAGACCTCTCGCTGCCGAGAAGACAAGCACAAAGTGGGCTCGTTCTGCAAGTACAAATGCAAACCAGGTTACCACGTCCCTGGATCCTCCAGAAAATCAAGAAAGTACGTGAAAGACTATAGTTATGCCATCAGCCTGGTTCAGAAAGCCATGAGTTAAAATTATTTTGGGAAGGGGCTGTTTATCACAGACTCTGTGTGCCATAGGGAATAGCGCAGAGCAATTCTTTCATGCACATAGCTGAGCAGTGTCAGTTTAGGCACCCAGCTCACTTAGGCTTCTTTGAAAATCCTGACCAGTGTTCAAAAAACAACTTTTACCTTAGAAATACCCCTTTGATACGCAGCCTGGGGAGTCCCCTTTGAAACCCTGCAGAAAAGGGTTAGCGCTGTCATATACTTCTGACTCTGCACAAACCCACTTCAAACCAACCACAGCCCACAAGCCTGGGAAGCTGAGTTCTTGGGAGATGTGTCCAAGGCCAAAAGAGGAGTTTAGGCTGGGCAGCTCAATGTTGGTTTTGCAAATAATCGTTATTTTTGCTCAGAGACCTTATGACGCAGATTCACAACTTGCTCCCCAAGTGTTAAAAACTCGAGCACACCCATCTCCTGCAACCTGCTAGCAGAGCTCAGAGGCTTTAGAGGCTCCCAGCTGACTCAGCTGTTCACTAAATGTTGCTTTTTTTTCTGCACAAAAAGGCGAGCCTTTAAGATCCAGTGCACACAGGATGGCACGTGGCTGCCAGGTGCCTGCGTGCCCGTCACCTGTGACCCTCCACCTTCCAAGTTCCACGGGCTCTACCAGTGCTCCAACGGCTTCCAGTTCAACAGCGAGTGCCGGATCAAGTGCGAGGATGATGACAGTCAGTCGGTGAGTCTCCCTTGCCCAAATTACCTCAGCCCACACCAATCTGGCTTTATCACCTCTTCCCTAAGGACACTGATCCTGGAGAGGCCAAGGGACACTGAGCTCTTCCAAAGCCAGGGAGATGCAGAAGGAAAAAGTTGGGGGACAGCCTGGAAATAGTATTTTTATGACTGTAGTATCAGTACTATTACCTATAGAGTATTAGAAGTGCGTGATTCACTGTTTCTGGACAGTAAGTGGCAGAAAAATCTGCCACAGTGGCTTTATGATCTGGCGAGAAAATAAGGAGCAGCAAAGGAAAATAAGTAGAATGTGAGTTATCTACACTATACCTCATTTATTTATTCTGTTTTATCTTGCTTTTCTCTCCAGTTCTTACCATTGTATGTCTGTGTGTCTTGTGATAATTTGACACCATAGGGATTACAACTTTTCAGGCAAATTCTCTCTAAACTTCCATGTTTTTCTGGCTGTGAAGGTGTCATTTGGCATCAGAGGTCAGATCCTCATCTGGCACAAATCAGCATGTTGCCTTTGGCTTCCAGGGAGCTGTGTTCACTGATATGAGAAACTCTGGCCTCTACTATCTTATTTGAAATGCCTAGTTTTCCTCACCAGAGGTAATTATAGTTTGTGAGATAAGTAACTTCTCACAGAAGTGCTGCTGCTGCTCCCTGTGCTTGGGGAGAGGAAGTGGGGATGTGGAAACTGCAGCTACTGCAGGCACTGCTTGCAGCAGAGAGTGCTCTGACAAGGGCTGTTTAACATCATTCCAGAATCTGAGCACCTTTAAAAAGGTACCAACCCTGCCCTAGGGCCGGTTATGTGAAAGACACCTCTGGTACCTGCTCCACATGTTAAAAGCCCCTGTTCCCTGTCCTCCGGCCTGGGAACAACAGGCAGAGCCCCAGCGTTTCACATCAGGGCACCTGGAAAAGTTTTTCTTGTTTAAGACTTGGAGTGGGGTTGTGAGCAGTGTGAAATGAGAAGCTGCAGGCATGGGTGCAGAGGGGGTGGGAGCTCTGGGACACAGCAGCTGTGGCTTTGTGCATCCACAGTTGCTCAGAGGGGCAGCATGCCGTGTTCCAGCACTGCCAGTGCAGGGAAACTGGGACCTCCAGGGCAATGACAGCTGGTGGAACGGGCTTGTGTTTGCTTTTAAATGAGGTGAACACGAAGAGGAGCAAGCAGTGGAGTCAGGGATACAGCAGTAATGACGTGAGCTCTGGACAGGGAGAGATACAACTCTGTCTATTCACTGAGAGGGAGAGGAGTGACTGCTCAGCTGCAAAAGCACCTTGGGCAAAGGAGCAGATAAAATCTTGAGAAAGGGATTTACAGTGAAAAGTATTTTCAGATATCCCAGAAAATAGGCTACAGAAGAAGAGCGAGGACTCCTGGCACAAGCCAGAACCACTTGAGAGGTGTTAATTATTTAAGGATTAAACCCCACTAAGTCTCTCTCAGCTATATAAGGTGATAATACACGTTGCATCCAAGCAAGAAACCCAGCAGGGATTTTCACAAGAGATTTTGCAGGTCAGGGAATGATGGACAGTATGTTACTATAGCAATGGATATCCTGGGATCTCTGAGTATGTTGCTGAAATTACACAAGAGTACCCTCAAGCACAGCCAGCTCCAGGAACATAAGTCAGGTTTCATGGCTCATCTTTGAGAATCATGTTTGAACCCTGGCATGGAACTTGCAAGAGAAGTGTACCACACTTGCTAAAACAGCAAATTGTGCTCAATTATAATTTAGCAATTTATTCCGGGCTTTGTCACCGTGCTGAAAGATCATTACTTGGCTGCACATACAACATCTCTTAATCACCAGGAATGTAATGGTCATTTAAGCAGGTACCTCCCCTGGCACCAGAGCAAGGGTCTTCCATTTCTGCATATTGTACACAAATCATATCAACAGTCAGATCTAAATTAATCAATCTCTGCCAAACTGGCCCTTAGGTGAGAATCACCAAGCTGCATCTCACCCTGAGTCCATCTGCTCCATTATTCCTTTCATATGATTTCCTTATTACTTCTGGCAATGGCCAGATGTCTAGAGAAGGGGAAGCAGGTCCCACACCATAGTCTGCTGCTAAGACCACTTTGCATCTCACTAAACATTGTGTTCATTAACAAAGCTGAGCCAAAAAAGGGAAGCATTAGGATATCAAGGATGAGACTTGATATCAAGGCTGAGCCCTCTTCCATGCTGCTCCCTGTGCAACAATGGGTGTGAACTGTGGGGCAGAGCTCCTCCAAAAAGTTCAGCAGTCCTGTAGGGATCCCAGCATGGACAGCACATCAAAGGATCCCCAAAGATATCCAGCACAGTGTCCAAAAGCAGGGTGGGTAGATTGCAGGCAACGTGTCTGGCATGAAAAATGGGTGAGGAGAAGCAGAGATCCTGCGTGGTTCTCCCACCCAGTAAGGCCCTCACAGGAGTTTTGGAGCCCAACCACACCAGACATCCTCCTGTTGAGTGTCCCACATTGCCCCATGGCAGTCGGGCTCGCAGATCCCACAGAACAGCTTGTTTGCATAGAAATCCCCAATGCTGTGAGGATAGATCTGACAGAAGATTGCCTGTGCACTCCTTTGTTGTTTTTAAAGGGCATGATATTTCCCCTTGGACTTTGGTATTCATTCCTCAGTATCATACAGAGAATCTCTTCTATAAGAGAAATGTCATATTCTATTCCTCACCCATTCCCACACCAGAGGATTTTTTTTGTCTTTCCCACCTGCCTCTGTGCGTGCCCATCTCAGCCCCTTTGCCTGCTGTCACTCAAGGCAGCCAAGCTCTAAAGAGCACGTTCTGCCCTGCTAAGCTCATGTCCCACTCTCTCTTCCTCCTTCCAATGGCCATTGGGGATTCTTTCTTTTTCAAGGCAGATGATGTAACTGGTTAGAAAATACGAAGAGGAAAAAGGTTGTCTGCCTTCGATACCAACCCCTCTGTAACAAGGAAGGCAAACGGGGTAAAGGCACCTTTATTGAAACAGGAGTGAGGCTGTTGTAAGGTGTAGACCTTGCAAGGGGCTTGTAAAGACCTTGAATTGCACAGTCGAGATGTATGTGTGTGTGTGTGTGAGTGAGTACTGCAGGTTTCCTTTTCTTTATTTTTGGGAAGAAAACTCCTTCTTGCCCCACCCAGGGCTGGCAGTCCCAACCAGTGGCTTTTCCAGCTCCCACAGAACTTTGCTCCCAGCTTAGCTCTGCACACATCTCACCTCTCAGGCTCTCCTCGCTAATTTTTTGTGTCAATCCTCATTATCTCCTTCTCTCACTCGCAGGGCCGTGGGAGCAACGTGATCCACTGCAGGAAGGATGGCACCTGGAGCGGGTCGTTCCACCTGTGCAGGGAGATGCAGGGGCAGTGTGCTCTGCCCACACAGCTCAACAGCCACCTGAAGCTGCAGTGCGCCGGTGGCTATGGCATAGGTGGGTGAGCACCCGACACCTGCCCCAGATGGGAGCAGGCAGCAGCAGACCAGGGAGGGGATGGGAATGGCAGGGAGGGAGGAAGGAGCCTTCAGTCCTTCAAGTCACCTTCAGTTTGCCCGAGTGAGAACCTGCTACGGGAGGCTTTTCAGGGAAATGCTTTTGGGAAATGTGAAGCTCTGAGAGGCCAGGCATGGTGTAACATGCTCTGACTGCTGGCTCGTTGCAGGGCTTCCAGTTTCATGGTGTCCCTTCTCAGCCACCTGGTTTTCAGGGGCAGCAGCATACCGGGTGTGCCAGAGACGCATCCAGTCTGCAGAACACAGGGAAGGATTGTGCCTGCTTTTACTCTTATGCTTTTGTTAATGCCCCACTCCTTCAGCACAAACCCACTCTCCAGAAGCTGAAAGGCAGGGAGGTGACAGGAGAATGCAGCACTGGGATAATTCAGGTCTCCCCAGAAACAGTATGAGACCAGCTGAGCATTCCCTTTGGTATCAGAGTTGTTTAAGAGCTGTTTTAAAGGTTCTGTTTTTCCTCCTTCTTTCTGGGGTACCTGTTCCCTGTGCAAGAGGTAGTGACCCCTGCACTCAGCTTGGCTTTGTGTCAGAGAGACAGGGAGGGACAGACACTCTGAGCTGTACACACTATATTGTATTTTCAGCCCCCATTTTGGGGGTCTCCCTGCTGTAAGGGCTGCAACAGGAGCTGCACTGCCTGCAGCCCACACAGGTTTGCGAGGCCCCTTCCTGCAGCCCCCCTCCCAGCCCCTGCCATCCCCCTCCTGCCTCCGCCTGTCCCTTTGAACTTGGAGAAATTTCCTCCTTGCGCGGCTCCCTCATTATATCGCAGCCATGCGGAGGACTACGAGCCTCCTTGTGTTCCCTCCCCGGGGAGGAGAACACGACCTGGATGAGATCACCGCTCTGTAATGATGCCAATTACAGATCATATATCAAAACAATTCCGACCCGCTCCTCTCCACCAGCGTGCTGGAGCGCGGGAGAGCCAGCGGCGAGGAGGCTGCGGCGACTCTTAATGTGGAGAGGCGTTTTACCCTTGAGACGAGGTTACCTCCAGGGCCAGACAGGTTTTTGCAAGGAGAGAAACCCCAGTTCCTGGTGTGGAGGGGAGCATCTCAGTGCTGGGCGCCTGCCAGCTCTCGCTCCTGTCGTAGCGACTGTCGGCAGGTGCCAGTCCAGGGCCTGACCCCAGGATGGGACCACAGAGCATCGTGGAGGTGAGGGATGCATGGGGCAGACCCCCCACAAGAGTGTGGCTCTCTCTGGAGAGGGATTTAGAGCTCAGAGAGGGCACAGTGGCTGCTGGTTCTCATCCTCAGCAGATGGAGACATACCACACATTTTGTAGGCTGACCCAGCACCAACCTTTGGGAGCAGATGTTGGGGTTTTCCTCTCGTCTTTGCATTTTTGAACGCCTGATCGATGTCCACCAAGCTCATGGAGAGGAGACATTCATTCACTATGGGGATGGTGTCAATAGGACTCATCCAGTAGGTCCTTGGAGCCACTTCCAGGTGTCCTGGGAAAGCAAAACGAACCCCAAGCATTCCCCATCTTTCCAGCCTAGGTCTGGCTGTTCCCACTGACTCCTCCAAGTGGAGAATGTGAGAAGGCAGAAGCAGGTGGGAAAAATAATAGCAACCAGTCGTGGTCACTGTGAATCCCACACACCTTCAGTAATTCCTCAGACACCTAATCTGCCCTTCCAGGCTGAGGCGTGTGTTGAGCCAAAGGTCCAGCTCTCCAAACCAGTGCAGAGATTAATTCCTCCCCCAGCGCTGATTGGAGTGCAGAAATCCTAATGACATGTTTGCAGCAGCTGTGCCATTCAAGAGTGATTTTCCAGGGGGGAAATGGTAATGGTCCAACACACAAGGGCTTATGGTTGTGTCACCACAGGGCTCTGGGATATTGCTGCAGAGTATCGCAGCATGTTTTAATAAAGAAAGGACAGGATTCCCACTGGGCATGACAGTTAATCAGAGAAAAAGCAGGTTTATGTGTGAACAAAGCCATCATTACCTTTCTGCGTACTTCTTATTGACTGTGGGACTTGGGTGATAGCTGGTCTCCAATAACATTAGGCTTGGTCACCCTTTGGAAGACTATTATTGGATGTTTGTATATCTGACAGATCAAACAATAGGTTTCTGCCATGTCATAGGTGAGATGAGTTCAACAGCCTCTCCTTAATCAGTCCCACTGTTTGAAAGAGCAGTTGAAATGGAAAAAACCTTCACATTGTCATGATGATCTGAAAGTACAAAGCCTGACCCCCTTCTTGGAGTTAATAGCCAGAAAAATACTTAGATTTGCAGCCTGTTCAGAAAGGCCCTGGAATACCTGCCACCCCCACGCTCTCCTGCTTAGTGCAGAGTTGTACTCAGCACTTCACATGTGGCTAGGAGATATGTGATAGTTATGGTTGACTGCTAATTGCAATTTAGGAAAAACGAGCTGTAATCCTGTCCTTCAGCTGGAAGGATGCTGGAAGGGTCAGAAGCTGCCTGCTTTATGCTTTAGCTTTATCCCCTTTGTGTTTTTGAGCAGGCACGGAGTGTACCACCTCCTGTCTGGATCACAGTCACGAGCCCATCCTCCTGCGCGTGAACGAGACCGTGCAAGACATCCAGCACTGGATGAACCCTCAGAGAGTGAAGGTCAGTGCCTGGCAACTGCACAACCCACGTCCCTTGTTGCATGTTTATCAGCAGTGAGTGATCAGTGTTACCTGTGGTTCTTTCGATGAGGGGGGAAATGGAGAATTTGGACCTTTAGGGAAGAATTTCTGATTTTTCTTGTGTTTGTTCCAGTAACATGGTGGCTTTCTCTCCAAGTGGCTTTCTCTCCAAGTGTCTTTCTCCCTGTGTTTTCCAAGTGAAAGTCAGTTCAAGGTAAAGGCCTCACATCAGTGGGGTTTGATCTGGAAATAGGATCCATGCCACAGGAAGATGTGACGGACAGCCAGAGAAAGGGCACTGGCCAGGCTTTATTTTCTTCCTCCTGTTCCGTATTTTGCATTCTTTGGGTGGCAGGGCTGGATTTTTCTGTGCTGCTTCTGGATGACAAAAGAAGCTGATACAGAGGGTTTTTCATTTCCCGACCCCGCGGAGCTGGCTGAGTGCTCCCCCCGCCCCTCCGCCCGCATGTGAGAGCTGCCTGCTCAGCACAGCCCCTTCCAGAGGTCACCACTTCTCCCTCCTGCCTGCTGCAGAGGCACAGCCAGCATTAACTGCTCACAGCTCCCCGTCCTGAGCGTCCTCCAGCACACACCAGTGGCAGCGTGCCCTGAAGGGGACCTGCACACGCACATGCAGTGCCTTGCACACACACACACTCAGCCCCGCTGGCAGCAAACAGCTGCTGGGTGTCATGCCCACATTTGGGTGCCAGTGGGAGACACGCTCACCTAACTTTTCCTGGAAACCCTCAGGTTCCTACAAACAAACCAGGTGTTTGTGGCTTTATGGTATTTCTGCAGGTGTGGAAGTCTAAGTGGACACGCTCGAGCATGTGGTGGAAGACGGTGGCACATCAGGTGTCACCAGGGTGCAAGTTACTGCTGGTGCCTGAGCAAACACCTCTGGCTTTTACATACTCGGTCCTGGCTTTGCAGGAGTCTGTTTTACACACCTGAACTCCATTAAGAAGGAGAACAAGCAGCCAACACAGCTCCAGCATGTCCTGAGCAGCTTTGACAGTCTATTTGCTTCTCTACATGCCTAAATGTGTGCCCAGGGTTTGGGATTTTTGGAATCTGGCCTTGGCTGTGGGTAGCAAGTGGCTCCAGAACTCTCCACCACTTTGAACTTCACAGTTTCACACAGAGCAAGAGAATAAATCTGGGAAAGGAGGGGGAAACCTAAGTCCAGAGAATATGACAAGCTCTTAATGTCCTTCCCAGCTTCCCATTCACTCCAGATGCTGAGGTTCTGTGAGGTTCTGTGACTGCCTTAAGCCGAGGCTTTGCCAAGTTTCTGGCATGAAACATAAAGAAAACCCCTATCTCTGTATGAGGGGCAATTTCTCACTGGCCCTTTCCTGAGTGCCAGACTTTAAAGTGGTTTGTAATTCATGGGGAAATAAAGTGACAGCTTCCCTCCCGTTCTCTCTGCACTCCTTCACTTATTGATGCGGGTACATGGAGGGAGCTGTAACGAGTTTTATACCTGCAGGTCTCTGGAGGGCTCATTAGGCAGCAGGGAAAACATAGAGTAGTAAAGGGGGAGACAAGGGGAGTGTGGGATGGAGGAGAAATCATGGTTTCCAAGAGCACAGTGGTAAATAACCCCTTTTTTTCCCCCTGATATTGAAGAGCTTTAGGTCCTGAGCAGATACAATTTCCACTCCACAAATGCTTTGTTACTAGAGGGTGAGGGCTGGAAAACTTATGTTGGGAGGGAAGACATGCCAGAAGGTATTAAAAAAAATTCCTTAATTAAAAAATTGGTAGCTATAAAACATCCATCTTATCCAACTCTGCAGATAAGGGGATATCACCCATGGGGAGCCACTGGGAGAAACACTGCTTCTGGTGGGAGTGGGGGACACCCTGGAGAAATGGGACTGGGATGCCTTGGGGGAAGGTCCCCATGGCAATGTGTTATATATCATTAATAACCCGTGTCCCTGTTTATGGCCAGTGACAGCTTTGCTGTTGTGCCATATGAGCACTGGGAGCAGCTGGTTGCATTTACACGGCGAGGCTTTGTGCATCTCAGAGTACTTGAATGACGCAAAGGAAACACTTTTTGTTGCTTTAATTTCAGGCACAAGTAAAGTACAAATTAGGGCAGGATGGGAGGAAGATAAAGGCAGGACTGATCTGTGGTGCTTACCTTTGAGGGGATGGGGACAGAGAAAACACAGGGAGAGCTGACAAGAAAAAATAAATAATTTGTCTGTAGCGGCTCAAGCAACATCTGTTGTGGAAGCAAAATGGAAAGAAGGAACTATCCCTTCTCTGAGGGTTGTTTAGAGCAGAGCTGTGCAAATCACTTGACTTTTCGGTTCACTCAAAGTTCTCTTAAATTGAAAAAAAATCCCTAATCAAAGTGACTCTTTTGTTATTGTGATTTTTGGTGAACCAAAAAATTGGAAGAAAAAACATGTTGGTTTGAACATAACGTAGCATTTCATTTCCAAGGAGATTTTGTAAACTTTTTGTTTAGTGAAAAAGAAAGAAAAAAAACCCAAAAACACAACAAAAACTTCTTAGAAATTAAATGTCCTCTCAAACAATAAACAACAACAGATATTTCATTTCACAAAATGTCTAAATATTTCTCTGGTTTTCAGAATTGGTTTAGGTTGAGTTGCTTTGTTGGGTCTGAAACAGTTTGCTGAAATTAGTATAAGCTGGCAGTGTCTTCCAAATCAGTATTTTCAGCAAGAAAAAAAAAAAAAAAAATCACCTGAAATCTTCCGTGCCTCTGTTCTGCTGTGGGATGTGCTGAGAGCAGCCAGTGCTGTCCCCACAATTTTCCCTTCACTGTGTGTGGCACACGGAGCTGCTGAAGACACCAATGGATAGAGCTGCCAAGACTGACTGTGCAGGCAATGGGGAGAAAAAAGGGAAATATCTCTGAGAGACGGCTTGACAGCTCTTTCCCATTGACTGCAGAGAAACAGAGCAGACACCTCATTTCTTAGGTTGTCTGAACTTGGGTTCTTGCCTTAGTGCTGACTGGGGACAGGCTAAGTAGAGTGCAGGCATGTGCATGCCTGGGAGAGCCTTCAAAGGGTCTGCATGTCCCAGCTCAGCTGGGCTGAGCCTGGCCAAGGCCTCTCTTTCCATGTGGACTGCAAGCCCTGGGATTAAAAATGTCCAGAACTAGTTAGCGGGAATGCTCCTTAAATAGTCCCCTAATCATTTAGCTTTGCACTTTTCTCCCTTCCTTCCCCTCTCTGTGTTTTTGTTTTGTTCTGTTTTGTTTGGTGTGGTGGTTTTTGTATGTTGTTGTTGGGTGGTTTTTGTTGTTGTTGTTGTTTGGGTGTGTTTGGTTTGGTTTTAGTTTTTGTTTTTTGGGGTTTTTTTGGGGGGGGGGGTTGGGTTTTTTGGGGGGGGAGTTTTGGGCTCATTTTGCATCAGGGAAACTGAGTCACAGAACAGTGATGTGACCTACTGTGGTGCAGCAGCTCCACTCCTGGGAAGGCAGGAGATCCCATTCCATCTGTAGCTACAGGAGGAGGCAGCCCCCAGGTCCCCTTTCCTGGCAGCAGCGGCTGATCCCATCACACACAAAGGCCACTGTTAATTGTCCTGTTCCTTTAGAGCCTGAGGAGCGAGCTGGCTGAGAGCAGGAGGTGCCAGTCCCTGGGCTGCAGCCCGGGGGGGACACTTGACCCATCTGAGGTGGAGGAAAGCTCTCCACCGGCCTCTCCGGGGGAAACCCGATCCCCTCTGCAGCCCGCAAAGGTTGACATCACCGTGTTAGTGCCACCACGGGAGGGATGCGCCGGCACTGGGCACCGGGTCTTCCTTCACAAGGAGAAAATGACAGCTTGGTTTGCTCCATTGGCTCTTTGTTACCTGCTGTGGGAGCGCGGCCCGGCTCCCTCTCCCTTCACAGCAGATGGAGTTCCCGCCACCCACCGCAGATGTGGCAGGGTGGCCTTCCTGGGCTGGGGACAGCACCGGAGCCCACCCGCCCTGCTGCACAGCTGTGCTGCAGGAGCCATGCAGGAGGGGAGCCGGGGCCGGGGGGCAGCAGATGTCACCACGGGGCCCTGGGGCACGGGGCAGCACGGGAAGGGACAGGGTCCCAGGGCCAGTGGCCAGATGGGCTTTATTCCCCAGGCACCACCTGGCACGTGTGGGGCTCCCATACGGCTCTTTGCACCTCCTTGGTTGGCAGTCTGAGCCTGTCTGGCTGTGCACGCTGATTCCATCAGATCATGCTCGTGTGCCACCTTTATCCAGCCTCACTTGCTCTCTGTACATTTGTTTAGTGGCCCCTGCAAGCCTGTTTACACTGCAGGAGGCAGAAATGATGCCCAGCAATCCCAGTCATTCCCAATTTCTTGGCTTTCTAGCCCTGTCTCTCCCTCTACTCACATCCTCTCTCCCAGTGCACTCCACACAGCACAGCAGCAGCCTGAGGGTACAAACAGGCTGGGTGGTAGGAACTGAGGGCTTGGAAAACCAGAAAGAGGAGTCAGGACTATGGCCTAGGGTCCTTCTCTCTCCTTCCAGCTCCAGGATGTTAGCAGCATTGAATTCAGCTCTAGTGGTCTCCACTAGCAAAGGATGATCCAAGGGGACGACAAAGTAACCGGTATGAAGCTGTTGGCAGGTGCCACTCCAGAGGAGTAGTAATGTCCCACCGACCCAGTGATTAACCTGGCTTTGCTGTGCTGTGGAGAGCAACCTGGGGCTGCATTCCAATTCCCTGGAGGGTGCTCTGGCCAAGGATGTTTGGGATTGAGGATGACCCTGAGTGAGCATTCGGAGAGAACTGTCTCAGCAGAGACTTCACCTCCTGTCCGTTCCATTAAGGGGGGTGCTGGCATTTAATACTTGAAGGGTCAGGAAAACAGTCAGTGCATCCTCTGCAAGGGATTGCTCTCCTGTGGAAAGCTCCTTTCTGAAGAGCCTGGTTCAGGGCTATTTGGTTTCTTTTGTTCACTCTGCGTGCTCATACACTCACACAGAGTGTGAGGTTTTGTAAATATTGATGCTTCTTACCAGGGGAATGTGAGGTGCTCTTTGGAAGTGCACTTCTTCCACTTATTGTCTGATGGCCTTGGATACAGGAGACAAACTCCTGAGTTTTTCCACTTTGTTCTAATTCTTGGGTTCAAATGCTCTTGAACTGCTTCCTTTACTCCCCCTGCTCCCCCTCTGTTGACTGGCCTTGTTTATTTTCAAACCTAGAAAAGTTTCCTTTCTTTCCCCTCTGAAGTGCAATAAGCAGAAGGGGGTGGGGGAAGAAAAGCCCTCACCATTTGTGGCAGGCGACAGCCTGGAAATCTCCAGCTGTCTGTCAAGAGCGCGCCGGGGGAACGCGTGACACCGCGGGGCCCCCGCACCTTGCAGCCTCCCTCCCTCCCAGGGGATAAACAACATCCTCCCCTCCCCAGCCACTTCTCTGCTCACACAGACAGCCCCTGTTGCGAGGCAGGTGGGGCAAGCTGGGCTTGACTAATAGCGGAAAATCCAAGAGCGTCGGAAAGATAAACAGCCCGAGTCAGATAGTATAAAAGTCCTTTTTTCTAGCACACGCCAGGTAAGCCTCAGATGACAGAAACTGTAAAAACAAGCTGAGGTTCCCCTGCAGATGGATTAAATTAGCCCTCAGATGAGCAGGGGAAGGGATGGCTTGTGCATTGGGTCTTCCCAAATGTTAATCCCTTCCTTCCCCAGGCCTCCATCCAACCCCAACCCCACACTTCAGGTGAGTGCCTGTGTGTTCATCTTTCTCAACTGGTCACTAGTGCTTCATCCGTGGGCAATAACCCACAGGAACATTGTGCCTGATGTCCTGCTGGATGGATGGGAGTCCTATCTCCAGGATGCCCATGGTGTGGAACCACCATCTCCACTGACCAACACAAGTTTTCATGCACGCTTTGAATCTAGGTGTCCATCTATGGCTGCCCTGGCTGGGTCATTGCCTAGGAGGCTGGTCATCACTTTTACCCAAAACTGTACAACCTTTTTCTACAGACAGATTTGGTAGAGAAATTATTGTAAAGATCATAAAATGTAGCAGAGGATGCTGTCCTGTCTGGGGGTTATTCTGAAGGTGTGTGGTGGGAGATGCTTTTATTTAAGATGGTGCTAAAATGTATCTGAAAATCCACCTTTAGCTGCTTCCATCTTCAAGAAGCAAAGGTATGATGGGCAGTGAAAGAAAGCAATGCTTGGCAGCACCAAAGAAATCCCTAAATTAATTCCTAGAATGCCTCCCCCCTACCCAAGAGCAAAAGTGGACCTGTGCTTTTGCCTTTCCCTGCCACGTTCCCCCACCGTGAGTGAAATATTGGACATGACATTTTGGGAGAACCTCAAATATTATTTTAATCTCAAATGCTCTGTTATTGCAAGTGTCAAGTCCAACACTTCTTGTAAATACCTGGAGGACAGCCAGGTCTTGAGAACACAAGAGGTGTTAGGAACTGAACTTCATTGGTTAAGTACTGGAGAGCCATAGAAGCCAGCACACTGACTTTCTGTACACTGATTTCTTTGTCTTAACCTGTTGCTTTTTTTTTTTTTTTTTCATTTCTTCCCTCCAGAGTGTTGTCTGCACGGCAGGACTCAAGTGGTACCCTCACCCTTCCCTGATTCATTGTGTTAAAGGCTGTGAGGTGAGTTTGGCTTTAACTCAGGTGGTCCATGGTGACTCTCCTAAATCTTACAGGAACAATCACTGCAGGCACATGGGCTGTAAATTCTGGTTTTCAAGTGGGACAAGCAGGATTTTTGCCCTGACCACCCTATCACACAGACTGATCGCCTGCATTGGTTCTGACACTCAGTAGGGAAATTGGTGGTTTTCCCAGAGAAGATGGTTGGTGGCTCTCACAGGAGTTGAATGATCAAGCAGCTCAAAAACACTGGTTGACCAAAAGAATTTCCCAGAATCTGAGAGTTTCTGGGAAGTTGCAAAAGCCTTCTCTTGTTTTTCCTTGATCTTGACTTACTGGAGGGACAATTCTTTCCAAGGCCTCCTAAGCTTTGGGTGTTGGTGTGGGCAGAGAAAGTTTAGGAAAGCCAGAGATGATACCGCTGGGTGGGCAGCACAGCTGGACCAAATCACACCTCTGTCCACTGCCACCTCTGTCTAAACCAGAAAAGAATAATCAGGAATATGCAGTTACATTTCAGCTGTGATACACTTTTAGAGTCTTGCAAGTTACTTGAAAAAAGTAATTATTTCAAAGGATGTTTTTTCTGCCAGCAGCAATTTTTGAAATGTCTGAGAAGACTGAAGATGCTTCTGGTGGTTAAACAGGGCTGGAGCACCTATGTCTGTGTCATGGCACTCGTGTGGTTTCCATCATGCCAGCCCTTGAGTATCTCACCCACATCAAGAAGTCAATCCTTGTGGTGCCTCTGGAAGGTCAGGAGGCTCCATGCCCATTTTGGAAATGGAGCTGGCTCACAGGCAGAGGCACAAATGGTGATGGGCAGTGGCAGAGCTGTGTCTTCCCTCCACATCTCCTGACTTTCTGCCACGCTGACCGCGCTCCCAGCACCCAGTAACCCAAGCACACTGAAATTATTTGCCCAAACTCTCAGAACACGGGACTGAATTCCTGAATAGGACACAAAGCTCCAGACCACACTGCTGTGGGATGTGATTTGTCTTGAAGTGAAAGACAGGTTTCCTTCGCATACAAATGTTGGGCCCAAGAGGGTAATAACTCTCCAACAATGTAATAGTTTCTGTCTAGCTGTTCCCTAAATGAAAAGCATTCTGCTGTCAGTGCTCTGAATGTCATAAGCTGTCTCACGCATCGCATTCATGCAGGCTGGCTGGGTGCCCCCATTCTCCAAAGAGAGCTGAAATAACATCCAGCCACCATTAAAAAATGCCATTCAGGTGCTGATGCACCACTGGGTATCCATCCTCCTGCTGTTTAAGGATAGTTGTTACTGAGACAAACTTTGCAATGATGTAATAATTTACCAGAAGCCATTATTACTGACATGCTTCTTCTCAGCATTTTCTTCCCTTCCATCACTGCTAATTGCCAGAGCCCTCTGCATCAACAGGAACTTTCTTCTTTTCAACATTCATTCAGCAGTGTCACTGCATCGTAATCCATCATCTGGGAAGGCTTTGCCCAGACAATTGATAATGGCCTCTAGCATCATTTGCAGAGCATGATGTTTCCAGGATCCACGGATGGACCAGAGCTTGGCATTAAGATTTCAGAAGAAATGCCATCTCACCAAGCCTTTTTTTTTTTTTTTTTTCATGACTGTGGAAACAGAGACTAATAAGCCAGTAGGTCAATAATGCTGGGCCATTAAGCTGATACAACCCCTAATGTATGGGCATCCTTAGCATTAGGGAGGCTTCCCCGAACAGGAGGCTCTAAGTGGGGCATTATTTGGCTCTTGATGATCGCAGTGGGAGCCCAGGCAGCTCCTGCAATGTGATTTTTTGTCGCTCCCTAGTGGCAGGAACAGAGGCTTATGAGTCAGCCCCGTTCTTGTCTAACTTGGGTGTTTCAGCAGCAAATGAGTCCCTCTGGATTACCTGTACTGTCCTCCAAAAATATCAGAGCACTAAGAAATGCATGAAGAGCAGCAGAGACCTCACCCGCCACAGCCAGGCCTCCAGGTCTCCCAAGCAAGGATTTTGGTCCCAAATCAGAATAGATGTTTTTTGTCCCATTCTTCTCCTCCAAAGGACTGGCTTGTCTACTCTGTGCCAGAGCAAATTCTTCCACGAGTTTCTTTATGGATTTTCCAGCATTCATAGGTGTAGGATACAGGCATAGGGATGGAAATTTTAAGTCAAGATTTCCCATCAAGCAGGCACAGCCAGGCAACACAAGAGAAACATGGAGAAGCCTGCAGAATTTCCTGTGAGGTTGAGCAAGTTCATGGTTTTAAATATGACCAGGTTGGCCTCAAAATATCTCTCCATCTATTTATAAATCATTCCCTTTTAACTCTTAGAATATTAATTAAGTTGGAAGGGGGCTTGCAAGTCAAAGTCTTTGCCTGTATAAATAAATCAATATCTGCAGAAATCAGTGGACTTAAGACAGTTTAGAGGGACAGGAGCCTCACACTGTAACTCTGATTTCCTTGTCAACATTTGCAGTATCTGCACATAATTAAACAAGTGACACTCAATGAGTCTGTCCCCTCCTGGTAGTCCTGCTGTGGGCTGATATTGCCATCATTGCCTGGGTTTCCTCTACCAGATAGAAATATTTAAATTTGCAGCACATCAGCAGTAAAAGTGTGCATTTGCCCCGCTCCATTGAGTTCATTCCAGTTTTGACGAGTGTGGCCATGGCGAGCTCTGGGGAGAGCACAGGGAGCTCTTGTGGCTGCTTCTTCAGGTATCCATCAACTGGGACACCCTGGGTTTGCAATTGCTGCAAAATCCTCCCAGGAAACCTCCCCAACCCTTCCTGCCTGCTCTGCAATGATGTCTTCTTGCAGGAGAGTCCCTGGTGTGTTTTTCTCAGTGCAGAATAAGTGAATTTTCCAATGAGCAGATAAAATGGGAATGGCCTCGTGAGCCCGTGTGTGTGAGGAGAGTTACAGAGATATGATGTACTCTCTGCTGATCATCTATTTTTCTGAGCTTTCATTGCTGCCTGGGATTCTCATACCTGGCATGGGTACCTTTTTTGCCATCAGGTACAGCTTACACTTTCAAGGAAAACTTCTGTACTTGCAGACCAAGAGGGCTCCAGTGTGTAATGAAAGATTTCAGGCCTTTCCAGATTTGAGGTTATTATTCAGGCCCTGTGCAGCACATGGACTAGTGATCACATTGCCCAGCCTAATGACCACATTTTCTTTTTCAAGTTGATGTATGGATTTAACAGCTCTCCACAATGTCCCTCTATGAATAATTGCCATTAACCCGGCTCTGAGCCGTGCAGTGGAGGAAGATCATTTGCCATGGCCAAGGTCCCACGCAGACACTGCTGTTCAGAGAACAGGAGAACATAGTCCCTGTGCTGAGCTCAGACCTCTTCCATTCCTCTTGGTGATTTGTTTTGTGCCCCTGTTGCTGACACATGTTGCGTAGTCGGGAGAACTGTGGTGAAAAGCTCAGCTATTAAAAGCAAACCCATTTTGCTGAAATACATAACCTTTTCCTTATCCCACACAGTTTAGGAAGGTTAGCTTAAAATTATCAAAGGTGCCACAATTTTAGATGCCTGGATGCTATCTCTGGGCCTCGTCAAATTAATATTCCTGAAGCATCCTCTTATGTGGGATGTGAAGAGCCAACAAGGGCTCATTTCCCTTCCATCTACTGTCCTTTTTTTTTTTTTTTCCTGTCTGTTTTGAAGCGAAGGGGAATAATTATCTCTTGCTTTTCAGGGCAGCTGGTATGTTACAAACTGTATGGCTCCTTCAAACCTCTGTGTTTTTCTTCTGAAATATTGTTACAGCGTTCAGGATTAAAGAATGATAGAATGGTTTGTGTTGGAAGGGGCCTTAATGTCATCCACTTCCATGGGCAGGATATCTTCCACTGTCCCAAGGTGCTCCAAGCCATGTCCAGCCTGGCCTTGGACACTTCCAGGGATCCAGGGGCAGCCACAGCTTCTCTGTGTCAGGGTCTCACTCCTCTCACAGGGAAGGATTTCTTCTGGACATCAAACCTAAACTTCCCTTCTTTCAATTTGAAGCCATTTCCCCTTGTCCTTTCACTACAGTTCCTACGTGCAGTCCCTCTCCAGCTTCCTTGTAGCCCCTTCAGACACTGGAAGGTGCTGTGAGGTCTCCACACAACCACAACTTTCTCACCCTGTCTCCATAAGGAAGGGGCTCATTTAATCCATGTCCACACTCTCAGCCTTTTCCTGCTTTTTTCTTTTTCAGCCTTTCATGGGGGACAACTACTGTGACTCCATCAACAACAGAGCCTTCTGCAACTATGATGGTGGGGACTGCTGCGCCTCAACAGTCAAGACCAAAAAGGTAGGGATGGCCTGTCCTCTTTACATGGGAATTCCTTGTTGAGTGCGGCTTTGTGCCTGGAAAGAAATTATTTTTGCTCAGAAAAGCGAGGTCCAAGGTCTCAGGAGGACCTTCAGCCCAGGCATCAGCTCACCATAGGCACTGAGTTCCTGCTGGTTCATTTATCATCCATCCTCAAGGCTGCAAAGGGAAACTAAAGGTTAGAAGTCATTAGGGAAATAGGAGAGAGTAAAAGGTAAGCATCATTGTGGATCTGTTCTTTGATGCATGTGTACCCACACATGTCTGGCTTGCTGCTGACTGTCTTGTCCCAGAGTGGGACAGAGAAGAATGTGAAGCAGGGCAGCAGGGCTGGGTGGAGATATCAAATATTTTCTGCACAGAGGCCACATAGACCAGAGCCTTGCAAAAAGAGATAAGCTAGTGACACAGATCTATAAAATCATTATTTAAGGTAGGGAGGATGCTTAAAGAAAGTAAAATCTACTGGTTTTTATCACTGAACAGTGCGGGGTGGGGGGGGGGGAAGTACTAATTTCCTGGAAGCAGGATCCAAACAGACAAAAGAACATCTTTATTGGCACAGTGTGTGTTTGAGTAATAGGATGCATTGCCACAGAGTATTATTAAGAACAAAAATATATTTGAAGTCAAAAAAAGAACAGGGCTATTTGTGGAGCTTTGCTCCATCAGTGGCTATTAGGCACTGTGATCTGGATGCCATTTCTGGCTGAGGAATATTTGAACCCTTGGCTGCTTGAGCCTGGGGAAGAGTCCCTCCACACGCATCCCCCTTTCTTCTGCTTCTTCAACACACTTTTCTGAGCACTGTTAGAGACAGTGACTGGAGTGATAGAGCTTGTGGCTTGGAGCAGTACATCATTTTATAGGTTTCTTACCAGGAGGGATTTGGAACTAGGTTCCTCCCATTAAAAAGAAGCAAATTTTAGCCTCTGCCAGGTGAATATTTTACCATATCTTCCAGATCTTTGTGTAGAACAGAATGAAAAATCCAACTGTGTTAAGTATCTGATAGATATTAATAAATCATAATAAAACCTGAGGGAGCTTGGGTTCAGCATATGACACTATCCATGTCACCAGCTGAGGAAGGAGGTCCTCTCTGCAGGGGAGCCAGCTTTGGCTGGAGACTTCTTTTCCTTGGTTCAGCATTGTGAGTTGTGTCTGGTCCATCTGGGAACACCAGGGCAGTGAGATGGACAGGCCCTGGCAAGTGGAAGGAGTTAATTTCTCTTCCAAGGGAAATGCAGGGGAAGAGGTTGTTTCCCTAGCTGTGCTCTTTTTGGCCAAATATTCCCCTCTATTGTGGTGCTTCTTTTGAAGAAGTCCTGGGAGCCACATGCAGGGGAGCCTAGGGGAGCTCCTCTGTTCCCCATGGGTGGAGTAGGGCATGGAGACCCCAAAAAGGGCTCCCTGGTGAAACAACCACTGAAGAGATGATCAGGATGACAGACAGTGGCTCAGCTTCAGCTGTCTCCAAGACAAGATTCCTATCTCTGGCTGATTTTCCACCTCCTTGGGAGGAGCAGCCCAGCAGCAGCACAGCTTGCTCGCTGACCTCCCAGCAGCCGGGAGGGCAGAGCTGGAAGTGCCCGGTAGCTCAGCATGGTGTAGGTCTTCTCCTCCCAAAACAGCCTGCCTGGGAAACTTTATCTCACTGCCTGCAGGCTGGAGAGCAGGCGATGAAAAATCCCAAGCAGTGTCAGAAGAAGGAAAGCGAGGTGCCTGGGAGGGGACCGACCCAAACCAGCCCCATGAAGACAGGAGCTAATGGCACAACCTAAACACAAGGGATGTGAGAGCTGAATTGAGGAGGGGACAGCGAGAGGATTAAGGTTTGGGAGCAGAATTTATTGCTGGGCAGGGAGTTGAGACCAAGTGGGATCTGCACAGAGTTGTGAACGTTTACCAGCCAGGCAACTCACGCTCAAAATATCTGCTGCTTCCCGCCACCCAGAAACCAAGTGACCTCCCAAGGAGGGGAAGCACTTTGTAGCCCAGTGGTTACTGTTTTCTGTGCTAAAACTGCTCCATGCAAAGGGCAAATGGTTAGAGACGGCAGCTGGTCACACGCCTGATGGATTTTCCCTGTGGAGGGGGAAGTTTTGTAGCTTTTTGGAGACAAGTCTGCTTTCACAGACTTCCCTGGGAGCTGGATCGTTGTGACTGGGGAATTAGACTTGCCCTAGCTGGCAGTTTAGAACCCCCCACCATCCACACAGTTGAAAGGCTGAGCCATGGAGCTCATCACATCCCTGGCATGCATTCAGCTTCCAGGGTCTCCCCCTCTCTCCCAGAACACCAACAACATCCCAGGAGCTGAATGAGACGCCGGGGAGAAGTGAGGAAAACCAGCTTCTCCTTGGATCTTCCACACTAAAAGCAAGATGCTAAGTCCCAGTTTATTACATTTATAGGGTAAAAGGGGGAATAATAACCCAGCCAGGGGGGCTGTGGGGTCAGAGTCAAGGAGGCAGCAGGAGAACCTCGCTCCTGCAAAGTGGCTGCCGACACCTGCGGCAGCAGCCGTGGGGCCGTGGGGCTTGGCTCTCCCAGTTATTTTCCCATCTGAGGCCTTTGACTGAGACCAGATTTCAGGCCAGGCTGTTCAAATACAGCCCTCCCTTTGAAGAGGTTTATGAGTGGAGCATTACAGGAGATATTCCAAAGGGAAAAACAATGAAAGGTGAGAGAAAAGGGAGCTGAATAAAAATACTCCGCATACCAAATCCTTCCAGCACAGTTTGCCACCTACTTAAAAAGGCACAGTTTTAAAATACACATTGGGTGTAAAAGCCAAAAATCTGGAGGAGACATAGGGAGGGGTGAGTCCAGCTCTGTTAATTCCAATACCAGATGAGGATGTATTTTCATATGGTTGTAGAGAGAGTGAGACACATGAAAGAGACGCTTTGCTCCTTTTCTTTCAGGGTTACATACTATGTGGCAGATGTGTCAGTCTTTTAAAGCCCCTGCAAGTTTGCCCATAAATGTCCAACATTTATGTAACACCTGTTTTTCTCCCAAAATGTCACAGGACATTTTAAAAGCTTTAGATTTATCATCGTTTCCCCGCAGCAGCCATTGCTGAGGTGACACATGGTTCACATTTAAGAGAACATAGCAACTCCGCACATTATTTTGGGAAAGGGCTGAAGATTAACATTGCACCATGTGAAGATTCAGGAGTTAACAGTCGAGTAAGAGCTGGCTTCAGATCTTTAATGTCCACAAACTGTCAAGATTAAAGTTTCACTGCAGTCCCACTACCCTCCCAAACACACTTTGGACTGCCCACAGTGCTGTGAACAGGCTGTCTGAAAGCAAAATGCTCCAACCCAAGTTCACTTTAAATCCGAGCCCTCTTACTTAATGTGGGATTTTGCAAGCTCCTGTTTTGTTGCCCTGAAAATGCACGGGGGACTTCCATGCTTATCCCATGTTTTTCCTTTGCATTTGAGCATTAGCAGTGAATGACCTTGTGGATTCCATCAGCAAGTGGGGAATGGAGCAGTGTGACTTATCTGACCAAGCACCGAGTAATCAGCACTGCTGCTTAGATAGGAAATAATGAGTATTTGCCCTGCACTGCTCACAATCAGGCTGGAGAGCTTAAAAGAAATCATTAAAGGCCTCTTTTGAATGCTGCAAGTGGCAACAAATAAATTCAGTCATAATCTGGGCATAAATTTGAGGCAAGTGCAGTCAGAAAGCAAGAAAAAGAGACATTCATCAGCTTAATTATTTGTAGTGCGCTAATTGACGAGCGTCGCCCTGCAGTGGGCGAGAAGCCAGGGCTGGCACAGGGACGAGTGCCACCCAAGGAAGCAGGGACAGGGCAGGCTGTGTGGGGAGCAGAGGGCTGATGGCAGGTCTGGTGCTGCTCACAGCTTGCCCTGTGCGTGACCCAGGAGCAGCTCTGAGAGACAGGAAAGGCCAACCTCCAAGGGAGAGAAAGCTTCTGTTGTGTATCTGGAGGGGATAAAGTCTTCCGTGAAGGACAAAGCAAAATCCCATCTCCTTTTAATCTTCCTCCCCTCCTGACCCAGCACAGGTTGCCAGCTCCCTTCTGCCTGGCTGCTCTAGGAAGCTGCTTCTTGCTTTGTATCCTGCTGCAGATAAAAGAAGACACTATTTTCTAAAACATTACATACGTGACACTGCCAGAGTGAGGGAAATAAATAACCTGGGCATAGCTGGCTGTCTCTGGGCCCTTGGCCGCCTGCGAGGAGCTCGTGGGGTGTGCAGCACTGCTGGGAGAGGCTCTGGCTGTTTCCTCTGATTCATTTCAGGAAATCTTCTCTCCAGTAACTGTCTCCTCCACTTCTTTTCTCCTCCTTCACTTTAAAAGTTTTCCCTAGACAAGACTGTCTAGAAAGGCCTCTCAGAAATCAGAAATTCTTTATTCAGGCTCTGCTTACATACTTTGTTCCAGACCCAGATTGCAGATTTGCCTGGTTGAAGGTCCTGCAGTCTCATCCCTGTAGATTTAAATACATTGAATTTGCTGTTTTAAAATTCCCTCAACTTCAACCATTTGTAAGGGTGAACTTTCATCTGTCTTTCCTCTCTGCTTTTCCTTTTTGTTGCAGAAGGGATAAACCTACAGCTCCCATGAGCAAAACCTGCCTCACCCAGTTATCACTCAGGTTTTCCTTCTACTGCTTTGCCCCATAGCATTTGGTAAAAAAAAGAGAAAAATTGTCCTGTCCCTTCAACCTCTTGACATTTCTGTCCAACACCTTGGAGAGGAAAACCAGCAAGTGCCTCGGCGGAAAACAAATGAGGACTTGTGGTAGATAGAGGGCTGTGTGGGATTCATCCAAAGCTTTGCTTATCTAAAAGATAGGTCAGTTATCAAAACCTCTTCAGAGAGTTTATGGCCGAGAATTCAAGGCCTAAAGAAAGGAGCTTTGAACTGAGGGGCTGCTGCTGGCTCCAGCAGGGATTTCCAAAGGCTGTCCCTGTCTCTCCAGGAAGGAGGGGGATGAGTCTGCACTCCTACCCCTAAGCCAGCAGAAATAACCACTTCTCGGTATTTTGGAGAAATAAGTTCCTTCTCCCAGCTCTCTGCCTGCAACACAAACCTGTCTTAGGCAATCTCAGATCTTTCTACATTGCCACAGCATGGTTTTGAGGCAGTTGGTGCCATTAGAAGTTTAAGTGACCACCCCAGCTGAGGAAATCCTGTTTATCCAGAAGAACCAACGCTCCTGCCATGATGCTGCTCCTAACTACTCGCCTGTCCCCAGCTGGGAGTGTTTGTCAGCTCTATAATTAGCCAGGGAGATAGAATGAATGGTGGGTGAGCAGGGCAGGATACAATGCTGAGTGTTGCTTCATGCCTCTGGAAGCGGCTGAGCGCTCCGAGCGCGCGGGCTCTCCCGGCGTGTGGGTGAACTCACTTCCCCAGCAGCCCTCGGTCACAGGCTCCGTGGCTGTAGCTGTTTGCCATGTGAGAGAAGCCTTTCCACTCAGGCTTGCTTGGGATGGGAGCTTATTTTGGGGCTCAGAGCTTGGTTTCATAATCCTTCAGGGAGGCTTTCCAGGCGTCAATAAATTAAAAGCAGTGATGGTAGTAGCACATGTTGCCTATCCTGAGAGAACTGTTCTTGGCTTCAAGGGACGTGGGGCTTCCCACAACATACGGCATTCCCAGGGGATGTGCTGGTGGAGGGTGTTTGCTTTGCTATCCGACCTCACTTCATTAGCAAGTGTTACAAAAAACAGCGAACAAACCTTCCCTGCTGCACCGCCAGCTATTTGGCCTCTGGGTGGTCTGGCTCCTATTAAATCTTTGGTGATTATTTAGACTAATTACATTCATGTTTGCACAATCGGTAGCACGAGAGTAGGAAGCACAGCTGATTGCTGAGCAACTGAGCTCCGTGTGGTTTGGCAAGCGGGCTCCCTCACTCTGCTCCGCGGGCAGGCGGGGATGCGGGATCCGTGCGGGCTGGGCTTCCCCGGGAATCCCTGCTGGCTTTGGGCCATGCTGCTCCCGCTGCTTCTGCCGAGGCTGCTCCCAATTTGCACACGATGGAGAGAGCAGAGCATCTGTTGGGTTCAGCTGAGCTGTGTCTCGATACGCCACAGTTGCTGGTTTCACTGGGGGAAAGTTCAGTTTATGGTGGGGTAGTTAACAAAAAACTCAGGCTTTTAGAACTGCATGTGCTGCATGGAGAGGAAGTTTCCTGCCAGCTTTGTCTTCCCAGGCCCTCTGGAGCAGTGCCCTAGGTGTGAACCCACATACCAATGCTCAGAGCTAAAAGGGGGCTTGCTCTTGCTCCATTATCTCAAACTGGTGACCTCAGTGCTGAAAACCACTGGGAAGACCCTTCCAAGATGCCTTTTTATCCCACAAGGGCCTTGTCAGGGAACAGAGTAGTCCCTGGTGTTTGTGCTGGGAGGCTCTGGGGAGGCACAGGGCTGTGACACTCAGCACAGGCTGCCATACTTATCTCCCAGGCCACGCTGCCCGCCGAGGCTCTGCCTGCAGCAGGGCCTCCACAGCCCTAGTGAGGCCTGTCTGGGAGATTTCGCAAACACTTCAGGGCTGAAATCTAACAACAGCCTGTTTCCCAACACTTTGCAGCCCTCCTCCCCTGCTTCCCCCTCCCTGGGCCTGATTCTGCCTGCCCTGGTGCTGCTGAGAGCCAGCCCCAGGCACGGACAGAAGGCACAGCTGGGTCAGCCTGATACCAGACTCTGTGAGGGACAAGCTTACAGCCTTTGCAGAGCTGTTTTCCATCCCTCCCTGTACCTGTCTGGGATTTGTCCTGTCAACATTCCCACCAGTTCCCTACAGACTGGCCTTTCTCAGCGGGGATCTGCCTTGGGATGTCACCAGCCTCTTCAGATAGGTGCATGTAGCCAGGAGTTATGACCTTTCACTCGTTCCATGACCTGCATCCTTGCTTGGTTGCATTGTTGTCTTTGTTCCCACAGTTGGAAGCACAGCATCCAGGACAAATCTAGCCCTGTTTCTAAGAGGCATCTTGAGTTTTATCCAAGGTCTCATAACTCAGTGTGGGAGAGGATGCTTAGGGCTCCCATGCCTTGGTGGAGAGGGAGTCTGAGGCCATGCATGGTGCAGCAATGGTGGTGAGCTGGTCGAGGTGTTTTGGATCCCCCGTGAGTTACAGCTGGGTGTCTGTGCCAGGCTGCTGCCCATCCTATGAGTTCACACCTGCTGCACTTGCTCCTCTAGGTTCAGGGCAAGATGTGTCATGTCCTGCACACTCCAGGTGAGAGGAATGATAGAAGTTGTGTCTCTTTTCTCTTGGTGATGGATAATCTGTGGTCCAGTGTGGTTCTGGTGTGACTCACATTCCCCTGAGCGTTGTTGATCCAGTGCCATGACTGCTCTGGATCATCTCCAAGAACTTATGTGTAGGTGTGTGGAGCTGTGTTCTTCACTTATGTCTTTTTCTATCTATTTTAGCTGGTCTGAGAATACAGCATCTTGCATTACTTTATCAAGTGTCCAAGACAGGACATCTGATAATTATTTTTTAGCTTTTTCTTCTCACCCTCCAAGACATTTTCCATGTTTTCTACATGGGGTGATGGACATAGGTGAAATGCAGGGCTTGGTGTTTTGAAGGAAGAGGAGCTGACTCCTTAGTCTGGGCTCTACAATTGGTCTATCTGGAAATTTCAATGCAGGTCATGTATTCTGGTAATGAGTTGGGCTTTCACAGACCTATTTAAAAAGAAAAGAGGTAGTTAATCTTGGAGTATGTATATCTGGGCTCCACACCTAAATGGGCTATCATTCAGTGAAAGGCTCAGCATTTATTATTTCTAGCACATCCAGCAGCTCTATTTCATGGCTGTGTACTCCAGAGGCTGTCATTGTGTGAGCCCAAGGCAACAGACAGTCCTTCTTCTAAGGGGTTTTACAGTTTCCCTGAGCTGGGTATTTCAGACAGTCCCAGCAGATTCTGTGTGTGGGTTAAATTCCCTAAATACCTATGGAAATCAGGTCCTTGGGGAACTCAAATGTGTATTTGTTGTAAATGTTGTTTAAAGTGGAAAACCTTGTATTACTGCTAAGATTTTGCAGAATTTTGTCATGTCTAATATGACTGTGGCTGTGCTCATTACCCATAGAAATCTCTGCCTTTTCACATAATGGAAAACTGATCTCTGGAGCTCACTGCCGTAAGACAAAACAATTCATCTATCTGGACAATAGCACTGTAAAAATCGAATTGCAGAAAAAGCCTCCGTAAGGGACAGAAAGTGAATAAGACTGATCTGATCGGGAAGAAACCCTTCTCCATCAGGCTACCCACTGCTGGGAACTGCTGCTGAGCCACAAAGCTGTCTGCTCTGGGGGCCACACTGCCTCAGAGAAAGCTTCTGCTCTTCTATCCATGACCACTGTTGGGAGACAATAAACAGCCAGACATTTTTTCCCTAGCTGCTCCATCTCCCCAGGAATTGGCTGTGATGCAGCAGCAATCCCGTCTCGTATGTGCACCTTTTCAGGTTGCTCCAGGGCTGAGCACAGCCTGTGAGAAAGCCAAGAGGAAAACAAGGGATTCACAAGGAGAAATGGGAGGAGAGGGAATCAAGGAGGTAGATGCTTAAGGCAATATTAAATTCATGCCAGTTTGGGTGTCTAAGACTGCTGTTTCAGCAGAGAGTAGGTGAGGGGAATGTGAGCTGGTGGTTTGGAGACAGAGCCATGCGGGGCTTTCTCTCCTGGCTCTGATGCTCCCACAGGTGAAATGGGAGCATGTTTGGCACCTCTGTGCCTGCAGCACATCCTGCTTAAGCCTAGACAGCAGCAGGGACAAAAGTGCAGCAGGCTGTCACCACTAATTTCAGACACTTTACTGAAAAGCCTGAATTGGGTGTGTGGTTGACCTGTGTTGAATGCAAAGTGTGGATCTATCTTCCCTGTCCCTCCTCTGATTGAAGGGGCCACTTAATCGCCTTTGTCAGGATGTTACAGGCAAACACAGGGAATCCAGGCCAGGGAGAGCAAAAAGCTTGATCAAGACAAATGAAAGAATCAGGTTCCCAGGTCTCGCCTCCAACCAGTAGCTTCATTGTACTTTGGGGAGGATTTTTTAAGTCAAAATCATTGCCAAATCCAGATTGAGCTGAATGATTCAGGATAAAAAAAATGAAAATAGAGGAAAACTCCAGGCCTACTTAAATGTTTTGTTTGAGCATTTTCTAAGTGAAACAAGTTTTTATTTCAAGACATAACTTTTGCTGTGAAATACTCTCCTTTATTTGTTTGTCTTGAAGGGAAAGGTCAATCCTGAAACTTAGCAGATAATCTAACCCAAAATGTTTCTTTTTACACTGAACAGAAAAACTCAATTTCTATTTTGCATGTATCTTTTCTTTTTCATTTCCAGTGTTTTAACTCAATCATTAAACAATCCCTCCTTAGCCTCCTCCCCAAACCCCATTGTTTGCAGACTTCTCTGTTTTCCTATCTAAGAATATTCATAACACTGTGATATGAGACAGTCCTGCTCAGGCTGGCTTCTGTTGGATCAAGTGACCTTTAAGCTCCTATTGTTTTCTGCAGTTTATAAACTTATTCAGTTGCCAGTTGTTTGGTTTCGTTTGCTTCTAACTTTTTGGACTCTTTCTTCTCTTTGCAATCTCCATATTTGTGCAATTGTAGATTTAGATTATCCTCTGGTTATTTAGTTCATAAGTCACTGAGGTCATGGCTTGATGAAGAGTCATCACCCTGTTCCACCTGGAGGGTCGGGTCTTCTGTGAATGGAGTCAAAAGCAAGGGGAGGAGGCTCTCTACGCCCTGATGTGGTGATGAGTGTTGGCTATTTAGTGTCTCTGCCTTAGGCTCCCCAGTTGTGAAACAAAGCTCCACACCCCTCCTTCCCAAATCGTGTGCGTCAGGAGAAATGCATCCTGGAGAGGGACAGGCAGGGACTTGTGTGGAAGGTCTAGCTGGAGATGACAGCACAATGCTGGGTCCACATTCCTAGCTGGGCTGTGGGTGATGCACAGGGAACAGGCAGACTTAGCCTGGAGAAAAGTGTTTGTGAAAGGGAGAGTGAACGTGTGGCAGCAGGGCCAGGGGGAGCAGACAGAGCGTGTGCAGCCCTCTCTGGGAACATTGGAACAGGCTGTGGCACTGCCTTGGAGTGTAAAGAAGGGGAATGAGGTCATTTGTTCAGTCTGTGCAGATGGGAGAAATTCTTGGGAACTCACATCAGGGGAAGTGAGACATTGTCCCACTGCCTTTTCTGCAGGTAAACACTGTGATGCAATAGGCCCAAATCAGCTTTCAGTGGCCAGGCAGCACAGGCTATTGTTTCAGCTCCTTCCCACGCTTCTCCAGAGGGGCACAAGGAGATGACAGATGGTGAATGCAGCAGTCTCCCACTGCATTCCTCTGCTGTGCCTCAGTGCCCGTTAGCTGCATCTCCTGACCTCACACACGAGAGGTTTTCAGAGAAGTCTGCTGGACTCCAGCTTCACTGATCTGTGAGACAGTGCTTGGTTCTGCTCCTGAGGAATTGAACTCAAGAACATTCATAGTTAAATGCAGAAATTGTCTTAAGTAAAGCTGCAGCACCCAAACCATAGGCCCTTAGGAACCTCAGTGCAGCACCAGCTCAGCACTAACATAAATCCCTGTAAAAATAGCATGGTGAAGATTGCAGCTGATCTCTGAAGATTTCACCCCAGAGGTCCTTTTTGTTCTCCAGGCTGCTGTAGGTGTGTTCCTTCCTTCATGCCTTTGTGTTTTTGGCTTCTTTCCCAGGTGACACCGTTTCCTATGTCCTGTGACCTACAAGGAGAGTGTGCTTGCCGGGACCCCAACGCCCAAGAGCACAACCAGAAAGACCTCCGTGGCTTCAGTCTTGGGTAAAGCCAAGTGACATGGACAGGAGGACCACACTGCTCAAGGCAGGCTAGGAGAGACACCACATCCCTTTTGGTATCGTTTTTAACATTTAGCTGCTCAACTGGATGGCATTTCTGCACCAGGGACCCTTAGAATTCAACCAGTCTGCCTTTAATTTTTGTCCAAGGAGAACTCAAAGTAGGGGTTTATGTATCAATTATATCTTAAATAGTGACGATGAGAAAAAAAACAACCAAGAGTCAAGTCAAGACGACTTTCATGTATCAAAACAGCATGTTATGCCCACCTAATTTGAACAGTTCATATCTAGATTCAAGGCGAGAAACAAACTATTTATGTACACATATTTATAGAAATAAGTAGAGAAAGAGAGAGAGAAAGAGTGAGAGATTATGATCAACGCAAAAACACTTTCCCCTCCCCAGCACTCACAACTCAGACCATTTGTGGAAGAGGCTGAGCTCCTGGAGAACTCCAGGCTGAGCCTTTTCTGATGCTGAATGCCAAGGTATGGCATGCTCGGGGCGCTGTGGTTGAGGTGGGATCTCCACAGGGCTGGGCCTCCTGACAAGTGACTTGCCAGGCACCCAGCCAGCTCGAGATGTGGGATGCATCTGCTCCTCACAGGAATGCTACTTCCAGCCAGGCAGCTCAGCAGACTGCAGTGGCCTTTCTGTACAGCTCCTCCTTCTCCCCCTGCCCTCCAAGAGCCAACAAAAAGCCCCCTTGTAGCCTGCAGGGCTTCTGGGATGTTTCTGTGTGGAGCTGGGCAGGTGGTCCCATGGTGGAGTGAGGGAGTGGGGAGTCTAAGGACTGGCATTGAGGAACATGGATGATTGCTTCTGAGGTGCACAGAGAGGGGAATCACACCCACACTTGTCATTTGAGCATGTCTGCTGCTGCTACTCCTGCTGCTATGTCCCATACAAATAGTTTCCTTACTGTGTCAGGACAGGGTGAAAAACAACCCCATGCAACCAAACAGTCTGCCTTAAAGCTTACCTACAACCTGCCTTTCAAACCCTCTGGTCTCTTCCTCAGCATTGGGGCAAGAAAACAGGACACCAGCCAGCCAAAGGGATCTGCTTTCTGGTCTCCACCCTGCCAAGTGGTTCTCTAGGCCTCCTCCACCCCACTCTTAGGGTGGTCTGATTCTGACAACTGCTTTGTGCTCCTGTTTTCTCGGGAGAGGGGAAAAGGAGGAGGAAACACCTGCCATGAGGAAAGGCCTGTAAGAGACAGTATTAGAATTTTGGCCATATTTGTCAGTATTAAGCTGCCAGGTCTGTGGGTCGGATGCTTGGGGTAGACCAGGAGCTTGCTGTTTGTAATCTTCCAGAAAGAAGGGCATTAGCTGCAGCAGACCTCACACTTCCCTGTCATCCTCCTGCTTCAGCCCCGAGGGGAACATGTGCCAGACCCTCGGTGATTCCCTTCCTCACAGGGTTCATGACATTGATTCACTGAGATACCCAGGGCATCCAATGCTGCTGCTGCTACAGCCCATCCCAGGGAAATCCCAGAGATCTTTCCAGTGTGGCTTGGGCATGTGTCTGCTGCTCCAAGCTCCTGCTAGGAAGGACACACATCCTTCCCAGTGTTAAGTTTGTTTGTTCCTTGGGACTTGTCGTGACTTGCACAATCTACTGGGTAAAGAGAAAAAGATTTTTTCCAGCTCCCTCTTTAGGCACTGGAGCAAGGCAGAAGGGTAAGGGAAGGGTTCATTTAGCTCTTGGAAATGGATGTAAAAATGATTTGGAGAACTAGAAATGGACAAATTATAGAATGATATGTGCAAGGAGCCAGGTTCTTGTTACCCACTGTTGGGGTTGTTTCTATTGGAATGAACCAGAGAAGAATCTCAAGAACTAAAGTAGAGGCCTGGAGAGGTGATTGTCATTAAGAAGGTGAGGGAGCTCTCTGTTGTGAAGCTCCAGCTATTCCTAGAGAAGGCCTGGCCATGGGAGCTGTGTGGATGGCTCTGCCCGCTCTGTGCAGGGGTGTTCTGGAAAGGGAGGTGCAGTGGGGTCAAGGCTCCTGCTGTGGAGTTAGACTGAACATCCCCCAGCTTGGAAAGCAGTGCCATAAGCTTCCACTTTTGCCCCTTGCCTTCTCACTAATATGGGAAGCAGATAACTGTGCAAATGTTGCTGCTTCCTTCTGCTCCCTTTGCCCTCCCCTGTTTTGTTGGCAGTTTGCTCGTGTGCCACCCAGCCCATCAGAATAGCTCACAACCTCAAAAGCCTTTCAGACTGACAACACTTCATGTCCTCAATGCCTGAGGCATCTTGGCATGATTTTCCCTCTCCATCCCACCTGGATTTCATCCCAGCAGGGAGCCTCAGTTTGTCTCCTGAGTGCAGCCTGAAAATGCCCTTCCCAGTGCAGAGCTCAGCATGGAGAAGATTTCCCATCTGCTTTTCCCACTTGGACAGTGCCCAGGAGAGACAGGTCTTTACAGACATTGTTGCCACTTGCTGCTGTGGGCTCACAGGAGCTCCAGGCCAGCTGAGCCCCTCTGGTCAGCCAGGGCCAGCCCTTGCTTGCTGAGCTGGAGACCTCAGCCCAAGGAGACAGTGGCTTCTCACCAGCACAGCCTCACTCCTCAGCTTCACTCCTGCAGTCCTGGTGTGCCCCAACTCCCTTTCCCACCAGCAGGCTTTCCATGCTGCTATTTGATTTATTTTACCTACTATCTTGGCACTGTCCATCTCCTCCAGTAGTGCTGATGGGATCAGGAGTGGAAAAAGGTTCTGCTCTGAGTCATGTTAAATCCAATGGGTTTTTGTTTTGTTTTGTATTGTTTTTTTCCATTGGGGCAAATCTCCTCTGCATTTTCAGGTGCTGTACCAAGCACACAGAGAGATGCTGAGATGGGAGCTGTGGGGAATGGAAACAGGCTCAGGTCTTTTCCCCTGTGCTCCCAACCTTGGGCAAGGCCAGCTGGATCCTCACATCATCTACCACTGTATGGGCCTCAAACACCCAGTGGAGTCCTAGGAATGACCCTCCCTGGCTGTGGTGGCCAGTGGTGGAGGGTGAGAGGGACACCAACCACCACCTCCACCCGCTGAGCCAGCAGCATGGGACAACACCAAACCAGAAGTTCAGGGGAAGAGAAGAGGGTGCTCATGCTGGTGAAATTTAGCTGCTCATGAAGTCCAGTTCACATTAGTGCCAAGATCTTCTCTGTCCCAGACAGTGATAGTGAGATATCACTAGTGATAGTGAGCCAGGGCTGCACCTTATGTGGGGCCAGCAGGCTGTGGGGATGTCCATGGCCAGCAGGAGGAAAAGCTGGAACAGAAAGCAGTGAATGGTGCACGGTGGGGTGGGAGACTCCAATCAGCTGCTACCCCTCTCCCTCCCCGCCCTCTAGCAGACAGGCTGAGCTGGTGTCCTCCTGCTTTTCTTGCATCTTCCGCTGTCCCCCACCCAGGCTGAGAAAGGAGGATGGCACCAGAGGATTCTTGGAATCGGGTTCCAGCTACCTCCCTTCCAGTTTCAGTTTCACTTGGTTGTAACTGTCGGTTTGTTCTAGGTTTTACCTGTGTCTAAGAAAAAAAAAAAAAAAAAAAAAAAAAGCCAAAAAAAGAAAAAGGAAAAAAAAAAACAGTGAGAAAAAAGAAAGCCCCATAGCCAACAACAAAAGTTTCTTGCTGCAAGTGATTCGAGTGGGGAAAAAAAAATAACATGTGAGGCTTTACAGAGAGGATTAGGAGAGAAAAAAAGAAAACAGCAAAAACCCATAAAAATGGAGAAAAGAAAAAGAAAAGAAAATCCACATAATCCAAATCCAAGAAGAGCAAAGCCTATTTTTGTGTGTTTGAAAGGAAAACACCTATTCTGCCAGCTGAGTAGAGAGCTAGATACTAAGTGTAGATTTCCCTAGAAGTACTGTGAGGTTTATAACATTGTCTGGTTTTGTTTTCCTCGTGTGTTGTGATAAGTCCAGGAACTAAGGCTAAGGGGTTATCCCCTGGTATATTGTTGTTTGTGGGGGGAGGGAGGGGGTGGAGTTTGTTATTTTTTTTTTCCAGATTATTTTTTTAAGTGTGTATTTGTGCTTATTTTTACGTTATCCAACTGTACATATGCATTTAACCAGTATTTCACTGTGCTCTAATTACTGCACTCAGAAGCACTGCACAGTCTGAATCCCAGAGAGCTGAGAGAGACTGGGTGTGAAGGGGGAAGGAGAAAGCTGCTACCTGAGCAGACAGGTGATTCCCATTTTGGGGAAGCAGGGTGCTGCCCACCCCCTTCCCACACTCCAGCCCACTGTGCCCCTTTGAAGCTGAGCTAGAAGACAGGAGGGCATGGGGTGAAGTTAGCCAAGGCTGGATGCCCAGAGGGGTTTCAGAGCTGCAAGTCTGGCCTTTGAACTATTTTGGATGCCGTGGAAATTCCCAGCCTTCCAGTGGTATCTTGTTCTCCCCTGCCCAACCCCTGGAGGCCCCAGTGAGAGCTGATGGGCATGTTCATATCACTGGGAGAGGACCACATGCCCAGCTCTAGATATCTCTGGATATCTTTATGGTTGCGGGCCCATTTTGGTCTCAGTGGTGCAGCTGAGCAGATCTGTTTTACTTTTTTTCCATGTTATCCCATCCTCTGGGGAAGGCCATCTCCCTGCCGAGGGTGCAGCAGCACTCCTGCCTCCAGGTGACTTTATATGCTGGGCGTACTGAAGCCCCAAGAACAGCCCCATTTCCCTGGAGGACCTTGACCACTGAGTTCAGAGGGAGCTTGGGCAGAACATCAGCAGGAGCAGGTCCAGGTGGCCCAAGATGTATTTCCTTGGAGCTACGGTCACTTTGGGCAATAGGGATTTGGTGTTGGGCTGCTCCTGCCACCTGGGGGGGTTCAACCCCCCCGTTCCTTTTAGCAGGAGCAAAGTGAGGCTTAATGTTTTGTTTCTGTCTTTGTTTGGCAAACTGAGTTTTCCCCTTTTCACCGGATCTACACATCCAAGATTCATTAAGAATGAGAATCACTTCCTCTGAGGCCACACTCAAGAGCTTGGGTTGGCTTCAGGTGTTGGATGAGGAGTCTTGGTGCTACTTGTTGGTGGTTTTAGTCCTGTTGGGTCGTGATGCGGAGCTGACGAGTCCAAGTTGTCTTTGGTTCCCATTCTGGCTTAGTTTTTTTAGTCTTTTGTTTTTTCCTTCTTTCGGTGAGGCCACATTCAACCACCAGTTTCCATCTTCTGAGTGCAAAGAACCAGGGCTTTAAATGAAACATTTCACCAGCAATTCAAGAGGGAATTGGAACCATTGTGGAGTTTGCATTGTACGGCCTCTGTAATTACGTACCTGTCTGCAGATGAGAGGCTGAATTTTGCTCCCATCAAGTCAACACAGGTTTTTGTGGTTGTTGACTTCACTGGGAGCAGGATTGAGCCGTACTATATATATAAATATATATATAAATATATATATGATATATATATAATATTATATGTGTAATATTATATATATATCAGTGTAATATTTACAAATAAAACTGTGATCTCGTCTAGAGAAAAATGTATTCATATTACCAACTGCTCTTCCATATTTATGTATCATATTGTATCTTTTTATTATAATTATTATGATTATTATGGTTATTATTATGGAATCTTTCTTGGCACCTTTTGGAAGCCACGTCAACCAATACTCCAATGAAGTGCTGAGGATCTATTTTCACAAGAATTCTACTGGTCTACTGTATAAAAGAGAAAAGAAAAAAAAAAAAAAAAGAAACAAGCAAAATACAGTTCAACCCTTAATTCTGTACCTCACGCCTGTACGTTTGCTGCTCCAATTTTGGGTTTTATTTTGCGTTCGTTTGTTTTTAACGGATCTAATTTAAGTCTCCAAGCAATATATAAAGATGTAAATAGTAAAGCTTATTTATTAAGATTGTCATCTTTTTTAATTTATATTTACACAATTGTTCATCTAATTTATTTTTTTTTTCAATACAGTTTTTAACAGTTGTCCTTTTTCTGGTTCATGATGTTTTTTAAATCATTTTCACAGAATTTCTTTATACAGCTTTTTCTCTTTCTTTGAATAAGCAACAACTTCCTCTGGTCTTTCAAAAACAGGTCATGTTTCACTCCAAAAAAAAAAGAAAAAAAAGTTATGTCAGATTCATCAGAAATATTTTGCCATTGTTGATTCCTATACCCTAAAGTTCTATATTATATAAATATATAATACCTTGTATGCTTAAATATTTAACTGTGTGATTTTGTATATATCTTCATACACATGCTCACACACATATGAGGGTTAATGTCCCCAGATGTTGGGAGAACAGAGAATCAGAAACACAAACAATATAAGCTTGTATTAAAGAGTTCTGAACTGGACCCCTCGCTCTTGCCACGTCTCCTTTGCTTTCGGTCGAGCCGGTCCTGAGCGACGCCCATGGGCGTGCCCAGCGTGGTCAGTGAGCGGCTTTGGGGTCCCACATCTGGCTGCACAGCTGCACAGCACCCTGCCCATCTGCTCCAGCTCTTTGCTTTTGGGGCAGGGGGTTGGACACCGCCGTGTTTTGCAGCGGTGGAGAGAGGCAGTGCTGCCCAGGGCCCCATGAAGCCCATTCTGCCTCTGGGGGGGTTGGCTCTGCCAAGGGGGGTTCAGGTGCTGTTTCTCCCCAGGCAGGCTGGGGGAGGTTTTGGTGTGAGAGAGCTTGAAAATCAAGTTGCTCACATTCTGCTTACCTTCTTCATCACATGCAGAACATGTTCTTCCAGAAAACCAGTCCCAGTGGGAGCCTGCCTTGGCTCAGGGGTGTTACCTAGGAGGGAAGCAAGGCTGAAAGCAAACTATGTGCAGCCAGAGAGCTGAACATCCTGATGCACAGAGCCTTTGGACACATGAGAAAACAGACAGATAAAGATAAATCAGTCTCCAGTGGTCTGAGAGAGCTGGGGTTGCAGTCTCCCCACCAGACCAAGGCCTTGTGAGGTGTGCACCCACAATTTGTGTGTGATTACGGCAATATACTGAGGGATGAGAACAAATATTTTTTACTTTGGCATAAATAAATCAGGAAAAAAAAATCATTTTACTCATGAGAAATCACTGCAACATATTGAGCAGGGAGAGACAAATTTCATGAGCAAGAATGCATTGTGTTTTTCTATACCATTCTTGTCTTAGGTCAATGCATTATTAATGGAGTATAAGTGCGTCACACACAGAACTATCAATAGCACATGCTGTAGATAAAAAGGCCCAGGAACGAGGGATTAAAGGGGTTGTGTCCATAGCAATGCACAAATCAATTTGCTGTGTGTTGAACTATCTATTAGGGATTAATAAAGACCTGAAGATGGGAGCAGCCATGAAGGCAGGGAGCAGCAGGTAGCTCGCTCCTGCTGGGCTCTGCTCAGCTCCACTCCTCCTGCACGTGCTCAACCACCCCAGGATCAATTGGAGCGCACAGTCAGAACAACAGTTTCTATGTCCAAGCTACGTGTCTTGTCTGGAGATCAATCACTAAAGAAAGCTGAGGAAATTGCTCTGAATTCGTATGGCAAAATGCTCTCTGGGCTCAAAGTCACAGCTTCTCAGACAGGCATGGCATTGGTGACTGTGGCAATCACAGAATCACAGAATGGCTTGGGTTGGAAGGGACCTAAAAAGATCCTGTAATGGGAAAATTATGCTGTTAGCAGCAGAAAAAAATTCATGTCAAAAAGACACAAAGGCTTAAAAAACTTCCATAGGAGAACTGGAATATAAAGAAAACGACTCACAAGTATGATAAAACCTCTTTGTGCCAACAAGGACCTCTGAAAATCAAATGATTGTTCAGGCTGGCAGATGTGTGCCCACGGGTTCCCTTGCTTGCACACATGTAGACACACAAGCCCAGCAAACACTTTCTGGTCCAGCACTACCATTTCCTGCACTTGTTCATTCCACCTCCTCAGTTTTTCAGTTTCTAAGGCACACACACCTGGAAAGTGAAGAAAAGTGAGTGGTTCTGAGGCCAGAATTCTGCTTTTTGCTGCCCATTAGCTACCACAACACTGTGATGGCCCCAGATTTTCCCCTCTGTCCTGAATTGGAATAACAGCTGCCTATGTCATTTAAGTCAACAACTGGCCTAAGTTCTCCAATAAAATGCAGCCAAAGGGCCAGGGTCTTCATTTTTTAAAAGTACAAGTGAAGCAATACTGTGTCAAAATAGTTTTAAAGGTCTTGACAATCTTTTGGCTGACTTCTCTCGGGCCTGGGGAGGATTGTTAGTGGTTAAAAACAACTTCCATATTATTTTTTTTTCAGATAAAAGGTTATTCACAACTTTTTGATGGCTTTGCTTATGATGAATGAAGAGCTAATCCAAAGAACAACATCATCCCTTGTAGCCACCCTCCTTGCCCTGCTTTTAAGATGTTATCTTCCAGGTTTTTTTATTTATAAATCACTTTCCCAGTCATGTGTTTTTAAAGAAACAGAAGAGCCCCATGCCTACGATTGCTGCTGCTCCCCTTTATCCCCATCAGCCCACAGGGATGATCCAACTTATGCTTCAAGTCCAGTGGCATTTTTGATGAAAGAGTTGAGATATGGGGATGGTTCTGGCTGAATGTCAAAACCCACTTCTGCCTTTGGGCACTCACCTTGTAACACAGACTTGTTCTTTTCCAAACATCACCCCAATAACATGGGTTTTCCCAAACCCTGGTGCTGCTGTGTTTCCATGAGGCTCCATGCCACAGTGTCTGCTAAACAGGCTTGGAGAGATGGGAAGGTGGGCAGATGCAGGGAAGGGAAAGGGAATTTTTTTATTGCACACTTTATTGCCACTGCAATGCTCAAGCTTTCCACCCCAGCCCTTAAAGCCTCCTGACCCTCACAGCACAACAGCAAATGCCCAAGCTGAAGCACACAGTGGTTCAAATCAATCCTTGAAGCCCTGGCAGCTCCTGGTGCCCGGATCAAGAGTCTGTTGGCAGATTTTTGTGCCCCCCAGCCCCAGCCCAGTGCAGTGAGGGGAACTGGCAAGGCCAGAGTTGCCCAGGGCATGTCACCTGGCCATGGTGGCACTGTGAGCCATGGACCTGGTTCAACATCATGACCACCAACACTCAGGGAGGCAGTCAGGCCTTGTGTGCTTAGGAAAATAAACCAGAAACCTTTTCCTTTGTGTCTCACAGTGCACACATCAGTCCACGTCATGATGCTCAGCTTCTGGACAGCTAATCCTGCCCCTGGCCCAGCAGGTACAACGTGTGGTTTGCATCCTCCCAGTGCAACAAGGTTCTCAGGCTACTGAGTTCTCAGGCTACTGAGCCATCTGTGGCTCACAGGGCACTGCCATGGCCAAGCATTAGTGCCACTGCAAGGCTTTGTCCCCCAGGGACCCCCTGGCATGGTGAGGACCTGAGCTGCCCACACAGCACAGCCACCGGCACTCCCTTGGCTTCTTCCCCAGCCTCAGCTGAGTCCCATCCAACCAAGGAAAATGAAAAGAAAATTAAAGGAAAGAAAATTAAAGAAAAATAAAAGAAAGAAAGAAAAATAAAGAAAAAATTAAGGGAAGGGAAGGGAAGGGAAGGGAAGGGAAGGGAAGGGAAGGGAAGGGAAGGGAAGGGAAGGGAAGGGAAG
>VZUI01064826.1:0-54664 GCA_013401135.1 Cettia cetti | reverse complement strand
ATAGAATAGAATAGAATAGAATAGAATAGAATAGAATAGAATAGAATAGAATAGAATAGAATAGAATAGAATAATAGAATAGTTGGAAGGGACCTACAATAATGTTCTAGTCTGACTGAAAAGTAATTTCATTTGTTTCAGAGGTTATTTAAAGAAACCCTGCCTATATTCTCAGAGAATGGGCCTCATTGCTGTACTGAGGGAATAGTTTATGCCTGAAACCAGATTTTCCTGTCCCTTCCCAAACAGAGTAGTATCAAAAGCTCTAACTCAGGTTCCTTTGAAAGTTCCATCTTCTCCTTGAATTTGGTACTCAGTGTGATCCTGTACCAGAGACTTGCCTGTCTCATTGTACAGTGAGATGCTTCTGCTTCACAACTGGCTATTTGATAAATTTCTGTGAGTTCCAGGGACATGAGTGGAGTTGGACTGGGAAGTCAAAGCTGGGTTAGTGGGACCCACAGATAGACTTGAGGCCAAAGCAGAAGCAATCACAATTTGAGAACTAATTCCAGGAACAAGCCTGTGGTCTCACTCCAAGTCCTCTCAGGGATGGCAACCCATTATCCATTTACCCACATCTTTCTGCACTGTCTGTTTCTGTCTGGGTATTGCCCAAGGGCTGAATTCGTGAAATGGTGACCAAAACCCCATGTGCTCTCTATCAAATCTTCTTTTCCTTTGGAAGAGCTGAAGCAATCGCCACTCAATTTTGGTACCATAATATGAACTCATATGGGAATATAGGAGAGATGTCACCATCTCAGACTGAGGGTCTCTGTGCCTCTCAGCTTTTCCTTCCCTCCTTGTGCAAAGCTTCAAGGGCCCTGAGTTTTATTAGGCTCAGCTCTGAATCTTGATCCCCACTGCTTTTCTGGCATTGAGAATCCACCCTCACTTTCCTTTGTAAAGGTCAGGATTCCCTGTCCCTGGTCTCAGTGTGTCAAGGCTTGCATGGGCAAGTCACCTGGCTTCTTTGCATCTGAACATGACTCATGCTGCCTTTCAGAGGAGCAGTTCTCTGTGAGTTTGTTCCTGCTTAAGGCAGTGAGGGGAGCACCAGCAAATGCATCTGCTTCAGCTGAAGGTGACAAGCAACAGCAAGGTCTTTAGGAAGATAGGTTCTAAGCAGGGAAGCCCAAAATAAATGAGACATAGGAGGGGATTTTTGCCCTGCACCTCAAAAGCTACTGCTGCATGTATGCCATGGATCTTGCCTCTGTGTGTGCATTTGTACAGAGCTGGGTGCTGGTACAGAGCAGCAGGGTTCCTAAAACCTCATCTCTCCAAGGCTTTTAAATCCTGCCAGGCTGCCTGTGTGATTTTAAATCCTGCCAGGTTGCCTGCATGATTTGGGGCCATATGCATATCAGCAGCCTGGGTTATAGAGTCCTGGCACTGAGTTCTTAGCTGAGTCCTTGTAGAGGCATTTGACATATTTGTTGCTGAGAAACGCTCAGCCTGTTTCCTGCAGAAACATGCTCCTGCCGCAGTTAAATACAGTGGCAGTGATAATGGTGAGATATGATTGAAGGTTCTGCAGGAAAAGCCAGGTGGTTTTTGTCCAGCTGAAAAATACGTACATGATGGAGACGCCATCACTCAGAACAAGCACTAATTTTAGTGTATAGGAAGCAGATTTGGCTCCACCTGCTGGTTTCAGTCTGGTTGCAGGCCAAACTGATGTTTTCCAGGGAAAATTCTGAAACATGCAATTTAAATTTAAATAAAAACAAGAACAGATAAAAATTCTGCTCTTTAGGGTGAGATAGCAGGCTTTCTGGACACAAAATTTAAATAAAGCAAATGAATTAAAAGAAAGGAAAGAAAGATGAGTAGTTTTTTCCCCATAATGTTGAGTGAAATTCTTCCAGAGGTATTACTAAGTTCAGGGACTTTTGGCATGCAAGGGGAATGCAAGGGGAATTTTCTCTGAACAACTGTCTGTTTTGAATGGTTTGTTTATCTGTAGTCAAACTCCCTGTTAAAGATTCAGTGACATTCTGGCTTTTGAGTGGATAGGCTAAAGATACCCATTCTCGATTATGTTGCAAAGTCAACTGCTCTCTAAAAGCTTATTACAATTTCTAGAGCTTGTGAAATTGATGATTATGGTGATTGCTACCCAAATGTCTTTCAATTTACTAATAAAAAAGTGTGATGATTTTCTTGTGCTGTAGCCATCTGCTCAGCACTGAGATGTTCAACACTGACAGATGAGAGTTTTACTTCTGTTTGTTTTGGGGTTTTTTATAATAACTTTCAAGATCTGTGAAAATTTTCCATCCTTTTTTTTCCCCTTGCTTCTACAGAATAAAGCAAGATATGCAAAGAAGACACATCTTACACATAAAGAAGACCACACATAGATTCAGATCCTTGGTCTGTCACTGATTTCTTGTGGTATTTTATTGAGGAATTGAGCTGTCATATTTGCTGCTGGTAGGGACCCATGTTTGCTTTAGAAGAAAGTTTCTGGTAAGTATTTCTATTATTTTGTATGTCTGCTCTTGTTTTTAGGAGAGATTTTGGTAATAGTGAATGCTGAAAGAAGCAGGTTAGGGTTGACAGTAGCAACAGCACACTCCTATTCATTGCATAATGATGAACTTCAGGCAGTAATTTCAGAAAAAAAGCAACAGGGGGATGGACACTTTATTTGTTAAGCCTGGATATGACCTTACTGTGACTGCCTGGAGGACAGGCTCTGTCTCTCTCTAAAAAGTACCTTCCTTTCATTTCTGCTTTTAGACCTTCTTTCAAACCAGAACTGCCAAATCATTCCTGTATATGTCCTCAGCATGACACCTGACAATACAATCAGTACCACTTACATTTTGTTTGGAGAAATTTAATTGAGTGCAATCTTTGTGAATGTATGACATAGAGTATTTAGCTTATTTATTTTAAAGGCTTGTGGTAGAAACTGTTGGTTTGGAGGATCATTTGGATCATTTTAGTTTCAAGTTTGATATACTGTCTTGGAAAGAAAGATACAGATTAACCAGTAGCTATAAGGCCTCTGAGCCTCTTATCCCAGTGCTTTGGCTGTGTGCTTTTAAGGCTTATGTATGTGCTGCCCCTATTACTGTATGGCCCTTCTGTTTCGACTGTGCCTGCATCTGACTGGAGAGAATTTGGAGAAAGTCATGCCCATATGATGGTACAGGTGATATTGAAGGACACTTTTTGTTAGGTGCTTGACTCACCATAATTAAAGGTTAGTCTCCTACAAATAATCTGTGGTGAGACCTCACCCTAGCCCTGCAAACCCTGGGTGTCAGCGATTCATGGCTTCCTTTGCAAAATCTATTCTGTGGAGCAGGTGTGGTGCATCAGCAGAGAGTCCCCCTCACTAACAACAGGCTTGCCCCTGCTTCCAAATCCCAGCTGCCCCCATCCTGCATGGTTTGGTGTTCTTCCTTCTCAAAAGGGCTTCAAGATGATTTCTGTCCCTGGCAGCACTTAACACTGCAGGCCCAAATAATTCCAGGGACATCTAAGTCACTACCATAAATAGAGGTTACAGGCTGGAAGAAAAAATTACATTATACTATCCATGAAATAGAGTTGTCTTTAGGGCAGAGTGTCCAGCAAGAAAAGATTCCCAAGCTGCTTCAGCACAGTGCAGAAATGTTCTGTGTCCCTGTGATGTTCTGCAGCCCCAGCCACCTCTGCTGCAGCTGGCTCCAGCCTCAAGTCAGCACCAGGCAAAGACATGACCACCACCAGCACAAGACTAATTGTAATTTAAGGGAGAAACAGGAAATAAATAATTCTTTCATATGTTTTGTCTGAAGTAACAAGTCTTAGAGGAAAAACAGTAGATGATCATGTTGAAAGATGTTAACTGGTGACCAGTGACAGATACCAGGGAAAGGAGAGGAAAAAGGTGTGAAATGTGATGTGTCCACAAAATTCTCTCCTGCATCCTTGTCAGTGTCTGAGGTGCATCCTGGAGGAAATGTTGTCTTTGCATTTAATGGCTTTTATGGGCTTTGATTGCCTGGACATATCTGATTGCTTCTTGAATCCACATACATTTTTAGCTTCTGCAACATTTTTTGTCCATCTATATTTCACAGCTTAACTCATGCCATAAAGCCACAGAGGTACAGAACAGTTTGGGTTGGAAGGGACTTCTAAGGTCATCTAGTTTCAAATTCCCTCCATGGGCAGGGACATCTTCCACTAGACCAGGTTGCTCAAGCCCTATCCAACCTGGCCTTCAGCACTGCCAGGCATGGAGCATCCACAATTTCTATGGGCAACCTGTTCCACCATGTTCATTGTAAAAAATTTCTTCCCAATCTAAGTCTACCCCTTTTTTCAGTTTAAATCTGTTACTCCTCATCACTATACTCCCTAATAGAACCTCCTTCCCCATCTTTCCTGTAAGGGCCCCTTTAAGGCTGGAAGGTTGCTATGAGGTCCACTCACAGCCCTCTTTTCTCTAAGGTAAAGGTCTCTTTTTTTTTGGTTTTTTTTTTTTCCTTTGCTCAAATGATGTCAGCATAATTGTCTTTACTCATATAAAAACACTATGTAATATTTATATGCAGTATGTTTGCTATTAATAACAATAGTTTTAGAGCACAGGTTTGGGTATTCTCTTGGCCTCTTACTTCATTTCCTGTATATAAACAGTGGAGAAAAGAGTAAGTGATGATGACAGGTGGAAGACAGGTTTTGGAAGGCATACTTGCCATGACTTGGAGCTGCAGAACTGTGTGAATTCTGCAAATTTCCCAGAGCCATGTCAGTGAAATAACTTGTATTGACTTTCCCTGTAATACAAAACAGCACTTTTTAAGCAGCACCCACAAATTCTCTGTAGCACTCTCTATGTTTTGTTTTAATCACATGATATATGCCAGACATTGAGTCATCATTTGCTAAAGCACATAAAATGGTATTCAATCTTTATGCTTCCCTAGCTGTACAGCTTTGCAGATTATTGTTTTACTGGTTCTTAGGTGATTATCTTACCCATACAATATTACACTGCATAAAACTGTTTCTCTTCATAGGAAATTGAGTTTACATTGTGATTCATACTTGCAATTATTGTCTAAATCCTTTCAATTACTCAAAATGACACATCTAGTAAAAAAAGCCAAACCAATTTCCATGGCTAACATGTCTGCCCCTTGCCTTGAATTTTTGATAACCTGCACTGGCATGGTAGTCTTGTGAGTATCATCTCTCTGGAACTTGTTCATACTCCTCTCTTCTCCATGGTCATATAAATAGTGACCCTAAATTCAGATGGGAATGACCTCCACAAAATACCAACTGACACAGGGATGGCTGTGGTATTCAATGTAGCTGGAACCTAGTGAACTAACATTTCACCTCAAGGACTTTCATCACATTCCTTTAGTGTCTCAGTCTAGCTTCCCAGTAGGCAGATTTCTGGACTGGAGATACTCCCTTGTCACACAGTTTGAGTCACAGTCTGGTATTTTTGTAACATGAAGGCCTTGATCTATAGCTTAGCTGATCAGTCTGGTGCGTCTCCAGCTTTTGTGTTAGTACAACATTTCAGAGAGTTTGAATGCTGCTCTATGAGACAACCTGTCCAAACTGGAGCCTTGAAAGGTTTTCCCTCCAGGAAAAGAATAATAGTGTCACCTCTGCTGGCCTTGTTGACCTCATAATACAAGAAAACCCTTGATCGGTATGTGCTTCCCTGTGGGAAACCATCTCATTTCATCATAGAGAGAAAATTAAAAGCCTGGGCACTGATTTGTTTTGGTCTGCTGTTATTTTCCCTTTGCATGGATCAGCATAGCACAGCTGCAGTGTGGCTCTAATAAGCTTCAAACAGTGTATGTGAGTTTGGTTTAGTGTTCAAAAGCATTTGGAGCTCTGTACTTCCAGTGAATTAAGTGTAAATGGAGAACGGTATTTTCCTTTGACAGAAAGATGACATAGGAGGACTGCGCTAGGTCCTGAGAACTTCATCAAACTGCTTCTGAACACAGGCCTGTGACTTATTGGAACACATTCACAAAAGGGAACCCAGTCCTGAACTGAAGACTTCAGTGGTTAAAATCATCATCTTTCCTATTCATAATCTGTTCCAGTGCAGTGGAATTGTTCCTGGGGAGAAAAAAGTATCCTAAATCTCACTGGGAGAGAATGACCTTAGGCTTGCAGTGGCAATCTTTTTTGGTGGGAGGATTTGGAAGCAATTTTTCTAGATAGTGTGAATATATTTTAAAAATATTATGTCTTACTGAATATAAAATTTCTAATGACTGCAATTTGGGTGAAAATCTGTCTCAGTTTGAAATGAAACTGTGGAATTAAAATTGCACATCCATTTGATTCTTGTTTATTTCCATACATGCCCTTTGCTTCCACTCCCACAGTGTGCAGATGTAAAACTTTTGCTGGTTACAGATCAATCTCACTAAGCCTTTCTCCAATGCTATGGCTGTTTCTATGTAGAGGCAGGCTCTGATCATTGACAAATATTCACATTTAAGCTTGGAGGAACATATCACAGTTCTAGCAATAATATGACTATTAAAATATTTGATAGTTTTATGGTACGGATGACATTGAATATACAAAGTCAATATTGTGAACGAGGCACAACAGTCAATACTTGAGCTCCAAAGGGATTTATAAAATAAGTCAATATCACAGGTCTGCCCAAGAGGTTTTAATTTGGTTGCATGGAATGGTACTCTTTAAGGAAAAAAAAGAAACACAAAAACAAGGTTTAAAGTGCATAGCAACTAACTGAGAAAATAGCAAACATAATCAGTTTTTTAATAAAGTTCATTGACGTCAATACATATTTAGCATAATTCAGTTATAGGTTTTGAACTGCTTTGATAACAGTTCCTTGTAATGTGAAACAATGTCTCTACTGGGCCATGCAGTAGTGGGGTCCCATAGTTACCACTCCTTCCTTCCACTCACTCTGTCTTTTTTACCTTTTTTACTGAGCAGGATGAGGGGCAGCTTTCCTGAATTCAACCTGCATGAGTGATGGCTTCACTTCGCAAGGTGACACATACCTAATCTGATTTCTTTTGTAGCTGGGTGTTTGTAGCTATTTCCCCCTCTCTTTTTTTTTTCAGCTTCCCATAAAATAACTTTTACACGTGCTGTCCAACCGAAATGGAGAGGTGTGAATGGATAAGAGTGTTGGGAGAAGCCTCCATCATTCACTCCATGCTCTGAGCAGATGCAGGGTAAGCAGCTGTATGAATCCACCCTAAGGCTATTGATTACCCTGTCACTGCTACAAAATGTTTACACATTATCTCAAGTGGCTCTGTCCTCAGTCTCAGGTTGTTCCTGCTACCGAACCAAACACAAAGAAAGAAGACTCTTCTGCCAACTTCTCTTTCATTCCATGATGGATTTCAGAAATCCATGAACAGCTATGGCACCTGGTGCTTCTTGGGCTTGGCCCACTGCTCTGGGCTGTCCTACAAGTTTCATAAGTATATCTGTAGTTTATATCTGTAAAAAATGTGCATGGTTTGTGCATGGCTCATAATAAATAAGACAGCAAGCAATGCATTACAGTGCAATAGCAGCTGGTTTCACTGCTGTGCATTGTCAAGATGACAAACTGCAAGTTATCTATCACACAATCTCATCTGTCAATCTGTGAGTCCTCGTTATCATTACTGGATGCAACTCAAACACAAAATGAAACACAGTCAGGAGTGGGGGAGTTCTCAGTGCTTGATCTGATGTCAGTTGTTTGGCTTATGTGTATTTTAGGTTTCAGTATCTTTTCTGTAACACAGAAGAATTTTTCCACAGGCAAGACTGTAAGAATGCAGAAATTCATGTATTGGATATCCGGAGAAGGGATGGTGCAGTGCAGCCTTTTTTTCAATTTTCAGATAAAATAAACTTATTTTAAATGAATATATCAAATCATCTCATGTAAAAACATAACTTGTATTTTCCCTTGCTTATCAAAACTCATCATGAGGAATAGGTAAGTATTTTACTATGACACACACTATCACTGGTGATCTTTACCCATTTGGATGCATATATGAAAGAATAAGACCCTCAGTCAAGGTACATAGGTTGAGTGTCTGAAAATTTATATACCGGTTAGGCAAAAAATATCTCTCTTCCTTTAGTTTACCAGTGATATGTGAAAAAATTTTAATGCACTCTTCTGCATACAATATTCCATGCCCCATTTGAAGATTAGACAAAACAGGACATGCAACAAAGTTTTGGCATTGTCTCAATGTTATCCTATTGCCTTGAACTAGAAAAGCATAGATTGTCTGATGCTGAGAGCTGAGTTAACTCTGGGAGTTGAAAATTTTTAGCATCTGTAACAATTCAGGAATGTTACTATCAGTCACACCTAATGATTTAGGTATTTCTGACCTGTTGCCATGTAGACTTCTATAACTGTTAACATTATAAGGACTTTCCTATGACAAGTAATGAGGTCTTTATCTCTTCCAAGAGAAAATAAAAGGAAAAAAAAATTGTACTATTTGTCAATTAAATAGTGACATATTGGTCATAAAATGAATCATTACTATTTAATTAAAAGAAAAGGGAATGACACTGCAAATTTTGGAGCTAAAATAGTATTTCTTTTGCCTGACATTGTTCATTAATCAGTATGCTATAACTAATTGCAAAATCAACTCATCATTAAAATGCAGAAAATCTTTATCCACCACCTTCCCTTCATCCACCAGGTGGGCGCCTCCCTCAGCACCATAGTTAGTACTCACATGAAAGAGTAGAAATTAATAACAGTCTGAAGTTTGTGATAGGCATTTCAATCTTGTGATTTTTACCCCAGGGAGGCAGCAAACCTCCCTGAAAAGAGGGTCCTGTCTGCAAATGGATGCCTCCGTTCCACACAAGAGAAAACCTCCCATGGCCATAACTCACAGCTGTTTCTTCTGGGAGCTGGTTTGTTTCAAGGCCTTTTGTTGGTTTCTCTGACCTTGGCAAGATTTCTTGCATAGGTTCCTCCTCTACCTCATGTGCTTTGTCTAAGGCACCCAGAGCCCAAAATCTACTCTGTAACAGTATCTTAGAGGGTAAGAAGAGCTTTTCTTTTCTGCCCTGTGCTGTAGCCTTCTCCCACCTCTCTTGACCCCTTGTAAAGCTGCCTTTCTTCTGGCACAAATCAGATCCTGGACCTTTTTCCATAGGGGCCACAATGAGTTGGGTTCCACGCATCAGAAATGGCAGAGTACAGCTCCACTGACCAATCCCTCTTTGGCAGGTTCTGGAATTCTCAGTTTGCCACCTCCTCCTACAGCTTGGCCACCAAACAGAGCAGGCCATCAATATGGTCACACTTTCACACAGATTTGCTTGGAATCTCCACCTCTCAGAATATCCCTTCATACATCCCACAAACAGAAACCTGGGTGGCCACGTGCTTCAGCAGCAGCTCTGTCTGTGTAGATGAATTGCTTCTACTGGGTGCTAAAAGCCCAGGAAAAGCAGAGGACACTGCCTTTCCCTGGGTGGTCACAATGCTGCCAACAACTACTTTCCACTGCTGGGCACCTCTCCAGTGCAAAATGTAAGTGCTTGCTTGTTGCAATCTCCCGAGCTGATGGGCTTGGCCTGCTTAAATATCCTGCACTGTTAGTTCAGGCTCTGCCTCCTGCTGTTTCTTCCCATCCATGGGTCTGTTTTTCAGGGAATAATTCCCTTGTTCGGCCAAGTCTATTCTTGTCCATGAGTTTCCCCATGTGTCCTCTGACTGCTGGTTATTGCTTCTGCTGCTCTGATTGCTGTGGTGTCTCTAGCAATCTACTGGGCTGACAGTTTTAGGGGACTGTACTCTTCCCTTGCATAGGTATACTCAACTCCTCAGTTCCATAGATTTTTTTTGATATTTGAGTCTAGAAATTCAAAGCAAACATGGAACCAAGTCCACTGTTCTTTCCCAAATGACTCAAAAGATTCTGTACCAGTACGTAGCACAATCTGAACTTCCCTCAGTGATAGCCCTTTCTGAAAACTGCACATAGACTGACTTCAGGAACATCAACAGTTTTGCTTCAGCCTGCAGTTTGCTCAGAGCTGTATCACTTTTTCAGGTAGAAAAAGCCTAATGCCAAACACAATCTATTTCACCCAGGTTAACGAGTCCTAAATAATCAAAGTAATGACGATAATTCACCAAATGAATATGCTGGATGAGGACTGTATAAGGCTCATATGAATTTAATACACTTTTAAAACTAAGACAACAAAGCCATCTTGTTAGGATTCTTGTACCTTTGTGATATGTATTTGCTCTGATGTGACATCTAAGTCTACGTACATGCAAAAAAGGGATAATTCAGCAATAGTTGCATCTTATGCAGAATGTATAGTGGGTGGTGGGGGATAAACAGCTTGTGAATCAATAAACCATGAGGCTGCAGGCTGAGTTATTTATTGATTTATGACCCACAGCTCCAAGTTTACTTCACATCTAATGTAATTATACCTTCTGGATTATGCTTCATTTAAGAGGCAAGGAAAATACATCATTCCATACCAGGAAACATGCTGTCTGCATGTTAACAATATTTCTAAGAGTTAGATACAATTTTGCAGCTGGATACATTTTGGTGAGGTGTGACATTCAAAATCTAATGTCTGTCTGCTTGACTTCATCTAAAAAAGCCCCAACAAGACACACTACAAAAGATTTGCAGAACAAACCTATTAGGCTCCATCAAATCATGTTACCAACCTTGACCTGTGCTGTTTTAAAACACTGTGGAACAAAATTACCCCTTCAAACAGCCACCATGAATTCTGCATGAGTTAGCAGCTTGTTCTGTGAGATACACGAGGGACAAAAGGCAGGATTTCCATACAGGGCACTAGACAATCATGTGGTAAGCATCAAGTTTTCTGGGATGTATCTGAAGCAGATGTGCTCTGGAGCATTTCTCAGATTACTTGTTTATCCAGGAGTTTCTAGAGGATCCTTCAAGTCTGGCAAGACCACACTGGGTGAGCAAATGGTTGTGTGTGAAGGGGAAATCTTCCAACCAGCTCCACGGAGAAGTAAATTGTTGGGAATATTGGTTTGTTGGGTTTTATTCCTTTTTAATCTTTTTCTAATTTCCCAAAATAGATGTCCAAGAGCACACAGGAGACAGTTCTCTTGAGCACACCGATAGCTTGCTTTAGGATTTACTGTTCTGCAGGAAGAATATGTCTCTGCTACAGGAGGTTGTAAAGAGTGGTGGTACAAATGTTTGTGTCCACCCAGGGGCAGAGCCTCATAGTGGCACCTACTCACATTCCTTCTCTGCATTTCCCTGTGCAGCTCCTGTGTCACAGCCATCTCATCTGCAGCCAGAGGCCATGGAACATTTATTCTTAATACTGTAAGAAAAGATCATTAGTGGAGTACTCAAATTCTTAGCTAAATCACTCTGATTCTCATGACAGTAATTCATTTCAGTGAAAATGTTTCCTTGAAGCAATAAAAAAATTATTCTTCTTCCTTCACAAGTACAACCCTTCAGCCATGTCTCTATAAATCTTTCAATTGTTTTGTGACCTGTCAGAAGTATAATTTCTCTCACCAACAGACTGAATCTACTAGGTTAAAAGTCTCTTCATAAAGGTCCAAAAGCCGCACATAGCTTCACTGTGAATGCCTTCTCCATATAGATCCAAAAGAATGATAAACTCTTTAGAGTACACATCAAGATGCGAACATTGTCCCATGGAAATCATGCCAGCACATGCCAGTGTTTTGGCCATATGTTATGAGGATGAGCAAGTCTGTTTATTTATTCATAGAAGAGAGAAGGAAAGAGTTAGCAATGGGCTCTGGGACCTGAGTATGGTCTGTGTGAGTAGGCATAGCCTGCCATAAATGTTTCCCCCAGTTTTGGGTCCATGACACCCCTCACTGCAGCCTGGCTTCACCAGATATTTTATAGCTGTACACCTATACACCTGTACAGCTGTACACCTTGTCAATGTCTCTTAATCTTGTGTTTGTATTGGAGAGAACATTTTTGTTCCCTTTGCCTCAGACTCTAAACCATATTATAAACACACAATAGGAACACAGTAGTCACATTTTCAGCAAATATGCTGAAGGATGTCCCAGGATTTTGCTTCTATATCTTCTATGTCTACATTACATTACTTACAGTCAACCATTACATTTGCCAAATAATGGTAAGATGCTGTCATGTTATACTGAGGAATGGCAAATATTTGGTTAATGTGGAAGGCAGCTCTTGTGCCTCTCTCCAAGTAGTGTCACTAATGTTACCCTGCAAGCAGCAGTAAGGTTCTTTTTTTCTTAAACATTTGGACTGCAAATACTGGGGAGGAAGAGGAAGGTGTTTAAAATTCATAACTTCACTCTCTCACTTGAGTCATCTGTTCTGTATCTTGCTGGACTCCCAAGCAGGGAAGACATTTGGTGAGATTTGATTCATCTAGATCACTTTTTATGAATCAGGTAAAATGAATTTATCCTTGGGGCTGCCAAGGAAGATACAAAGCATTTTATCCTCTGACATGCAGCATACAAGGCAGCCTGGGTTGCCACTGAGGCCATGCACTTCTCCATTGCTGGTTTTTTGCTGTAGCAATGTCTCTAGTTCTGCTCCAGGTTCTCATTTTAAACTCTCATTTGAAATTATGTAAAGTCAGAGCTGTTAGTGATATGCACTTGTTGCTATGAAGATTTTGTAGTTCTATTTTTTTTTTCTTTTACTCTGTGTGGGGCAGAGGAGTCCTTAATTACAATACAATGACAGCAGAACTAGAACCCTGCATTTTCAACATGACATAATTATATTAAATTTAGTGCCGCTATTATGGTTAAATTATTTAGTTCAGTGCCTGAAGTCAATAGTGTCTACTCATTGCCATTAAAAATGGAGAATAACTCAAGAACAGCTTCATGGTGCCACAAGTAAATAAAGTCATTTGATACAAGTTATTTTTCATCTCAGCAGAGACAGTAGTCTGAGAGTAGGATTTTTAAGGGCAGAGGCCAATATGAAAAGCATAGGAATGGAAACAAATTCTATAAGGCTTTAAGAATTATTTACTACAAATAAAATACAATTCTCTGTCCCTAATATATTCAACCTCTCTTACTCCAGCTCGCTGGGTTCAAAGCGAATGAAAATGCAAGTATTTACTTCAAATGCAAATATTTCCTTCACATAGCATAGTTCAGGGTGCCAGCTGTAGCATATATTTGTTCCTCCTTTTGATCAGCATTTTGAAGCTATGAAAATGACTGTGTTACAGCTACATCTGAAGAAGCACACAATTCTCTGATTTATATTACCTGTGTGATAGTTGCAGGCAACAGTTGAGTGACTACCATTAGTACTCCAAAAGCACCAAAACAGCTCAGAAATAAATTTTAGTTTGTGGACAGGATACAAGTTCATAGATTGTGTTGGCAGCTTAAACCACTTTATTCATTGGTTAATGGTCACTTGCAGCAGCCTTCCAAGCTGACTCAGTGTTCTAAATGATAGCTGATATTTAGGGAGTGTCTATTAACTAATTGAAATAACTTGGAATTAAAGCCATCAGATCTGAGATGATCAGGTATAATCTGGGAGTTCTGAAACTAAACACAGGCTGTTAAATATTTAGTGGAAATCAGGAAAAGGAAAGAAAAATGAAGGTAATCTTCAAAAGTTGTGCAAACAAAAAACTGAATGCAGTTGCTTTTCTGAGCAGGTACCAGGATAAATGACTGCAGGGACAGCATCCAATCTATGTGGATATAGTCATGGGAGCTATTTCTTTATAATTCACATCTCAAAATCAATTTCCGTAGTAAAAATCTGAGGCGGGCTGGGAAAAAAGCTGACTAATTGTAACATGGTGGTAAAATAAAGAAATTGCAATATAACCTCTGGTCAGGTACTTTTTGGTGAGAGATTTGCAGTTTTCCAGTGAGAGGCTCAGTCTTTTTAAAGTTCTGGTTTTTATTAACATTTTTCTCTTAGAATTCATAGGACTGGTTCTGTTAGAAGTGGAGTTCTTAAAAAAATAAAAAAAAAAGAGAAGAGAAAAAACAATGCAAAATTAATTAAGCAATCAAAGCATGTGTCAGAAAAACTTAAGGAAAGCTGGGGAAGGAGTATATTTCTATTTGTGCAAATAAGTTGTGACATATGCATTCTGGGTGGCACAATTTCTAGGGGAAGTGGACCATTTCTGAAAGGAAATGAGGCTGTGGAAGACTTCTCATATTATACATGAACCCTTCAGATTTTCCAGAAATGAGATTTGGCCTGAGTTTACCAAATCAAAAGGCGAGTTAAAAAATGTGTGGTAAACATCTAACATTTTCATCTCTCTCTCCAGCACTTACATGAAAGTCTCTGACTGAGCTCCCCTCAATGCTCTTTGGGATGTGTCTAAAAATCACTGGGTCAAGTATGGACCTTCAGATTTTGTGCTGTTATGACTGATTTAATAAATTACACCATCAAATATGGTTGTGAAGACCACACAGCTCTTTGCCAAACATACACGTTATATTGCAAACTTACAGTAAACACAAGAGGCTTTTAGAAGTGTGATACCTTACACTGATGTTTAATATATTCACATCCCAAATAAACTCTTTAGTCAGGAGATGCATTTTGCATAGATAATGTTCTGTTGTCTTGATTGTCAAGTCTCTCTTTTCTTGCAGATTTTTTATAGACTAGACTAGACTAGAATATCTTGAGTTGGAAGGGACCCACAAGTATCATCAAGTCCAACTCCTGGCCCTGAGTCCAGGGATCTTGACATATTTGACTTGTTTGCTTCAAAGATCCTGGGCGGTTTAGTCTCCATACCAAACAGTCATATATTTGATGTTTTTATGGAGACATGAGCATTAATCTCCAGTATTGGCATTATTTTGACTCTACCTGACCAGAACCTGTAGTATTTACCATAAAATTGGTCACGAGAGTATTGGCCAAGATGACAGTGTTCTAAAATTGAACAAATTCAAAACAATTTAGCTCCAAACCTGCCTCCTCCCAAGCACCTGGAAGCCCAGAATTGCACAAAGCCTCAATTTGTGGGTTGTTCTTTTTTCTGTACAATCCAGGAATGGTCATTATGGGGCCTGGTTGTGCTTATGTCCACAGTCACAAGCTGAGGCATCACACAGATGGAATCCAAAAGTAATGAATCCAAAGCATCAAATTACAGGAGGTAAAATATACAAAGAAAGTCACAGTCTTACCTCAAAGTTCTTCCAGTTGGAAAAGTTTAATAGGTAACTGGCAAAACATCTCTAGGGTTTAAGGAACCCATCATCAACAGGAAGAAAGAGTCATGCCTTTCTGTCAGGTATCCATTGTCCCTACCAATATAAGGTACATAGTGGGGAGAGAAGTGACTGTTTTGTAATTTGCCCTTGGTTTGGACAAGATTCTGAAGTGCTGGTAGCCTGATTTATGAGTCTGTTCTCAACTGGAAACAATTAGATCATCAGATGTGCATCTGGCAACTTGCACAGTGAGTTCATTTTTCTAACCCATCTCCTAGCTGCAGGAAGTACTGCAGTTAGCTTGGGAGAAAGACATAGTTATGATATGAGATACTTAAATAAATGGTTGAAAAACCCGACCTGGAATTTAAAAATGCCAACCAACTAAACAAAAACCCAATAAACCCCAAGTCATCCTTGATATAATGTATACTTCATAGACTCTATTATCAATAATGAAACATACAGCCTAGCTAACACAGAGCATAAGAAAATATTGCCTCCAGGAAAAGGGGAGAGAAAGGAACACACAGAATAAATATGTTGAGCAGTAGGATCCTCTGAAGGCTTTAACGTCTGTGCTCTATGCCCAGCTCAGCACACCTCACACTCATTCTTTTCTGCTGTGTTTGTGGTCTAAGATCTGGTTTCCTTTCTATACCCCAAGACACTACAGATGTGAGCAAGAGGTTAAATCTGCTTGTAGGTTTGCATTTTTTGTTGCTTAAGTGTGTCTCTTATCTATTCTGATCGTATTTTTGCTCTGGTAGGAGAGGTAGGTCATACCCAGCCCTGCTGAAATCCCATCTGAAAGTGAGCCCAAGTTTGTAATATGCATGGATTAGACCAGGGTGTAAAACATAAAATCATAAAATCATAGAACATTCATAGAGTCATAGAATCACAGAATCATAGAATGGTTTGTCTTGAAAGGGACCTTAAAGATCGCCTAGTTCCAAGCCCCCTGCTGTGGGCAGGGACAGCTTTTACAAGACCAGGTTGCTCAGATCTCCATTAAAAAAAAAATAGTATTAATTACTCTGAAAAATGAAAGTTCCTATTATGTGCTGGCTGGCAGTACTCCAATGAACAAATCCCCAACATTGCCATCCATGCATTTTGGGTGAAAGTTCAAGCAGAAAAAGCACATCCCTTCACAAAATGTTCTGTAAGGGAGGATTAATGAATATTCATTGTGTGCACATGTCCAATTTGGTAGTAATACATTGCAAAATTGCTACTTTTGTCCTGAGAGGAGGGTTTGGAAGCATTGCAGTAAATAACAGTTGGTATGCATTAAATCAGGCCTCACCATAAAGGAAAAGGAAAGAAAAATGAAGAACTAGCCCTTCAAGGAGTGAAACAAAGATCCAGAAGGAGTCAAATTGTTTACTATTAATAGGTAATGCCCTAAAGCTTGAGCAATGGGAAGGCAAACTATGGTATCACTGATAAATGTTAATTCTGGAATTCTCAAACTTTAATGTGCTGATCTGTACAATAAAACATACTTTCAAAGGAAAATTACAATACATTGTGGCAAATGCCCCTTCAATACCCCTTTGTATAAAAATGAAGCAGGTTCAATCTTGGCGGTAACATCTTCGGAGATCAAAACAAAAAGAAAGTGCTCCATCTGCTAATCACAGTCAGGAATGAATCTTCCCCCAGGAAACTTGCTGAATTATCATTGCTAAGACCTAGAGGAAAAGAAGATGGTCACAATTTCTGACACTTGTAAAAGCCATCAGGAGACTGAAGTCACTAAAAGGCTCAACTGAAGGATATGCTATGCATCTCTAAGGGGCTTTTGTGCTAGAGGGCTTGTCATCTGGAGGCCACTTTCAGAGTCTTTTTCATCTCCTTTCTGATATAAAAGACCAGTGAGAGCTGCTTTTCTCATCCATGCCTCAGACATTTGCAGAATAATTCTGCTGGAGTGTTTCACTAAGTGTGGATCTGTGAATGGATGAATTTGTCCAGTCCTGTACCCCCTGACATGTTCTCCTTGCACACAAATACACCAAATTTCTGTGTTATTCTGCAGATTTGGGAATATGCAGATTTGGGATCCCTCCCAGAAAAAGAGTGAGAAAGTGGTTCTTATGCACTCTCAGAGCTTTTTTAGTTTTCAGGTTCATTTCCTTCCATTTGGCACATGTGGAAACAAGGGTTTCCCAAAATTAAGGGGTTTTGTAACAGGAGTAAGATTCAGTTGAACAGTTTTGGTTGGTGGTGCCTTGTGCCTTGCACTGTCTCTCAGTAGGTTTATGTTTGAACAGAAATATTTCATCTGGCAAGCACTTTAAATATAAGTCTTTGAGGCTCTGCTTCAAAACCGCAACAGCTTCTGTCCCCATCTTAGCAGTTCATGACCTGGCTGCTTGAAATGCTGTGACAACACACTCACTGTTTGGGTTTCTCAGAAAGTCACTCTACCTTTGAAAATTCACCATTTGAGCACTTGATGTGGAAGCCACTTCTTAACAAAATGAAAATGACAGTGTTAATAGTTGAAAAAGGAACACAATATTTCTCTGTATTTCCTACTGGTGGGAATGAAAGGAAGCTTTCCTTCAGACCCTAAATGCCAGAGCACTTTTCCTCCTGTGAAGCATGAAGTCATCTCTACTGCCATGGTGCAGTGAGATAATCTGAAGAGAAGAAAGGAAAATGATACCATATAATTGAAAAATTCAAAAGCTGTTGTATGCCTAAGATGCAAAATATCATAGTGGAGGAAACTTCTTTTTGCAACAATTTTGGCTGCTGGTGAGAAAATTTGTACTTTGTCCTATCCCCTCACTTTTGTTAAAGCAAATATCCAGTTAAGGCCAAAGAAACATTTTGTGTTTTCTAGCTTGTTGAACAAGGTGTATTTATCTAGCGTCAGTATGAGCTGCCCTCTTTCTTAGCTAGCTCAGATATATCAAGGAAAAATCTCTCTGTGGACTGATGTCGCATTTGTTTCTATGGAGCCTGACTCGATTTGGCATTTGTAAATTAAATATTTATTTTCCCCTTCATCTCACCTTACAACCAGTCAATTCGCTTAAAATGTAGGGCTTTAAGAACTTGATTGCTAACTACTGGGAGTAAGGATATTTTAGATCAAAAACTGGAAAACTTAGCCAATTATGTGTTTTCCAGTTTTCTTTCTCAGAATGCCTGCATAATTAAGACACTTCAATAATAAACTGGAAAATAGCAATATATACATTTGGAGAGAGTTTGGGGGACAGGGCAAGAGATTTTTCTTTTGCAGGAAAAGCGGAAAAAAGCAGCTCAATGGAGAGAGGGTTGAAAGCTCAGAAGCAAAACAAAAATTGATATTGGCAATTAGTGGTGCCTCTTCTCGATTTGCTGCTGTTTGAAACTGCACACAGCATTCAAAAGTTACATTTTAATTCTATTTAGAGTAGGGCAGAGAAAGAAGGGAGGAAAAGGAAACTGAGTTTGGCAAATTGGCAAGGTAGTATCAAGGTGGAAAACGCTCTCAGAACTGGGAAGCAAGGACTTTCTTGGCTGTCTTCTCTATCATTGGATTTGAGAGCAGACACATTGTTCTCTTTCCTAGTTAAACTCCACACACCGTCTACACTTGTACTTGCAGGAAAGAGTAATAAGCATTTGTAAATTATGTTGCTGGGAACACAAAATTGTCAGGAATTCAGATGACATTCCTAACACAGTGATCCTGTTCATCCATGGATGAAATAGAGACAGTAGCAACATTCCTTATCTGGAAGTCTTGGACATCTTCTGAGGTCTGTCATCAAGGAAGAAGGTGGAATGGAGCAGAAAAAGAGTGAGAAAATGGTTCTTATGCTCTCTGCCAAAACGTGCCTTTAACTTTGAGTAGCGCTGTAATTCAGTGCATCTGGAAGCCTCCTAAGGAGCCACAGTGCTTTATGGACATTCCAGGACAGGTAGTGGGCATAGAGATAATGTGGAAAGTGAAACGTCAGGCTGAAATGTGTCTTTGTAATTATTTGTTTGCTTAGTTGTTTTATGAAGTTGAAGGGTTTTTTCAGCAACTCCTACTTTCTTACTGTGTGTCCTCAACTCTAGACATAGATATCCATGCTAAAAAGCACACTTTTTTCCTTCAGGAAGAATTATTTTAATTAAAGCTGAGAATTTTTTTTAGAAGGTTGTTGTTTTCTTTAATTTTTTCTTGCTCCTCTGGCTTAAAAAGAAATAAAGTACATTCGAAGCCTTATCCACATTCAACCAGTTTTACAAAGGCCTTATTATTTACCAAGAAAAAATCTCAGCTCCTGCTGCTTTGGACAAAGCAGAGTGATAAAGTCTGTCAGCTGTTATCTCCAGGCATATCTGGGTCTTACCTCATTAATAGCATTTTTACCTCAGTTTGTATCTCATAATCTAGACCCTCCCTGATGTCAATGATATTTCTCCTTTAATAATACTGAGAGCTTCTATCCAAAACCTACAGTACACTCTATGGACTCCTAACAAGATCTGTTCCACTGCCCTTCTCTAGAAGTGATCTTGACCCAAATCACTTGTGTTATTTCTTCCCACCCCCTCCTTGCACGTTTCTTTATTTGTTGCTTTCCTTCAGCCTCTTACATTTTCTCCAGCTGTATTTTAAGACCAGATATGAAGACTTTTTATGTACAATCTCCTGCACATCTGCTTAAAGATTTTCTTACTTCTGTGGGCTTTGGTATCAAGAAACTGGAATCTGAGGCCAAGACAGACTGCTGAGTAGTGTACATGCAACATGACCTCTATGTGTGAACAAATTAATATTGTTTATATACTTGTCCTTCTCATTAACTGGCAAGCAGTACTTTAGGGTAGAGATGGTCAAAAGTGTCCTGCTTACATATCCACTAGTCCCATGAACATCCACAAGTAAAACATTTAAGCGGAGGTCTTTTGTTGTATCTTAGCAATTTTATTGTTCTTTAATTCCTCTTTATTGTATTAATGGTCATAGGCTGTTTGGGAATCTAGATCTCCACCGTGAAACTGGGAAGATGTTTCGTCTATTGGAGAAGTTATACTCCGTCAGAAATCCAGGCTGACAGAATTTTTAGAGATAGAAATCATCACAATCTGTAGACATTTTTGTTTCCCAAGAAACAGCATTTGTCACTTGACTGAGTGGCAGAAATGAGGTGGTAAATCCACTTGTAGCAAACTTTCTCCTTCCTTAAAAGGAAGGAGAAAATCTTGAACTATGTGGCATGTAAGGAAAGCAAAGGCTGGCCAATGCTGTGGCACTCAGCACTGTCCCTGCCCTGCTAGTCAGTGGGAGAACAGGACATATACAAGGGAAGGCAAAGCAAGGATACTGCCTCTGCTGAAGCTGCCCTGCCTGTCAAAATCAGCAGCTGATATTTTCACCTAAGCTGTATGAACCCAACAGAATCCATCTGCTGAACCATCTGTGTGATGAATCACTAAAACTACAGTCCATCTGTTGTTTCACTGCCACAGAGTTTGCCAGCCTCACCCTTTACTCCATTATTTGAATATTTTTCTTTCCCTCAGGGCCTCCTCTGTGCTCTTGTCTCTCTCCTTTTCTGTATCTTTTTTGTTTTAGTTTGTTAATACGTTGCCTTTCCAATCTCTGAAATGTAAAGGAGGAGGAAGATATATTCCTACTACTCTGGTTAGCCAGGAGCAGCTTTTCTCAGGGCAAAATACAGATGTTATGTGTATATCATCATTCACTGTCTTCAGCTGCTCTGTATCAGGCTGAACATCAAGGCTGTTTCACATTCCTTAAGACCGTCCCCCAGATTTAGGCTATCACATGGAACTATTAGAAGTTTAGATTGTGTGTTGAGTTTTTCCTCACTTTTGAGGGAAGTATTTTTAACATATTTCTTACCTCTCAGCTTGAAAATTCAACCTTCCCTTTAGTGCCTAAAAAAAGGGGAGAAATTCCCACTTACATCTTTGTCCACATGTATCTTATATTCGGGGAAGGCTTAGCTGAAAGTCCCTCACAAGAGGACAAGCTTTGGCTGGAATTAGCTATGGCATAGTGCTGAAAGAGTGGATATGGGCAGGAAACGTGGCTGTACGCAAAATAGGAGGCTGATTTCTGTGCAGCAGGAAAAAAAAAAGGAAGATATAATTTCTTTTACACTCCTCAGAATCCAACCAATCAGATTTTTCCTATTTGCTCTCAGTTTTGATGTTTAACAAGAACAAAAATAGAATTTGGTCCTGTGCGGAGGCACAGAGAACAGAGGAGAAGGAGACTTCCTCATTATTTGTCATAGATTTGGAAAGGACACTGGTGTGCAAGCAGACATAAGGACCTTGGTATTTAAGAACTTGGCCATAGTTAGCAGTTTTCTGTGGTGTCAGCATTGACATTGACTCAGCCTGGGCTGGGAAGGCAGTTTTGGACAGCCTGGGTAAACATGGATTGCAGTAGACCCACATCTGTCCCCTCTTTCTGCAGCACCTTCTCCATCCATGCCCCTGCAGCCTCGACTATGCAGAGCAATGTTACAGAGCCCTTCAGAACAGGGCAGGGCCATGCAGGCATATCCCCAGCTCTCCCACAGTTCTTGTGGGATGACTGAGGAATGGGGGAGCACATTTTTGTCAAGGTCTGATCACACTGGAATGCCTCACTGTCACTGTATCTGTCCCATCCAAACACAGAAAGCTGCCTAGCTGCTAATCCATAACACAGCAAGGCTGCCTTGAGAGGTGCTTGAGGCCTCAACCCTACCCATGTTTAAGAGGCATTTGGACAGTGCCCTTAGCAGTACAATTTAGCTCTTGGTCAGCCCTGCAGTGGTCAAGCAGTTGGACTAGATGGTCATTTTAGGTCCCTTTCAACTGTTCTTTTCTGTTCTTTATAACCTGCATTCACCAAGCAGAGATGCTTAGATCAGCTGTTAGGCTTCTTCTCTGTTTCCCCTTTGACTTGAATTCCCCTTTCTCTCTAGACTTTAGAAGGACTAGAGAGACTGATCTCTTCATTTAGGCATTGAATTACAGGGCTAAAAACGCTGTCTGAATCACTTCCCCCTTGCTTTGCCTTGCTAAGGGTTTGAAGTGATGACAAATTCACTATCTGCCAGCAACAGGAGGTGTTCAGATGATTAACTATATTGCTAAAATAAAGAAAAAGGCAACAACCTGGGCCTTTAATTTCAGATTTGTTACTATTTAGCTTCAACCTCCAGCCAGTGGATCTTGTTAGACTTTTATCTACTAGATTAAAGGACTTTCTCCTGACAGCTATCCTTTTGTGCAGGAATTTATATTCCTGCACTTGGGGACATCAGAGATTAAAATCAGAACATAAGGAGCACTGAAAACTGTTGTACTTTGCTTAGGAGAGGGCAGACTTATAAAATACTCTGATGTGACCACTTTTCACAAAGAAAGAGTAAATAAGAGTGATGCGCTCTCTTGGCAAACAAATGAGAGAAACAGCAGCAGCAGTGTGAGCCTGGGGAATAGCGATTTCTTGGCATTTTTGAAAGGACTGTATCACTGCCCTTTCATGCCCCATTCACTTTCAGACAATGATTATTCAGTAGTTTATCTCAGGCAAGAAGCAGTGTTTTCATAAGAGTAGTCAATGGAATTATTTAGTACAAAAGCTGAGTTAAATGTAAACAGTGACTAGTGAAGCACAGAAATAGGATTAACTCACTGCATGGATGAAGAAAGTGAATAAAAAGCAGAAATTCTGTGTTATGTTTGGGCCCATAGATCTAGCCAATTTTCAGAGGTACTGCTCTGGAAGGGTTCAAGGTAATGTTTCTGGGTAAACACAGAACAGCACTGTTCAAGGGAGACCTATTTTCACTAGAATGCATATATCTGCTTAAAATATCATCTAGTATAAACAAATTTGCTGTGTTTTATGGTTTTCTTCACTGTCCAACTGATTTGCATCCAGCTATTCAATTGGATTGAAGATATTTGAGCTCAAATGGGTTGAATGTCTCTGTGTAGCAGGACTAGGTTATATCATTATCATTTGGAAGGAACCCAAAGAGATCATCCAGTCCAACCTCCTGATCACCTGAGGGCTGACCAAAAGTTAAAGCAGGTTATTTGAGGCATCATCCAAATGCCTCTTAAACACCAATAGGCTTGGGGAATTCACCACATGTCCAAGAGAGAGGGAGAGTGAAATGCCCCCTAGCCAGAGAACAGCTGTCTTGGCAGACAGAAAAGTATGGCCGCCTGGAGGAGCAAACACAGGGCGGTCTGCTGCCCATGTAACAAGAACAATTCAGGAACGATGAAGGAGGAGAAAACATTGACCTGTTGAAAGATAAGGCACCAATCAAGACACGTGAGAAGGAGCAGCTATGGACACCCAGAGCCATGGCAGGGAGGCAATGGTGTCGTGCAAAGAGATGTGATCTTGGGACAAGTGCCAAAACCCCCAGCTCTGCAACTAGAAGCAGTCTCAGTGTGACAGACCTTGCTAAGATCTGACTTGCTGGTGACACATGCCTATTATGCTACCCCCTGGCACTGGAGCTGGCATTCCTGCTTGTCACTGCACTGCACAGAAATGCTGTTGTGCCTATAGCCAGCTCAGGTGTCTTTAACACACCGCTGTGCAGACAGGCTGGATATTTAACACCCATTTGTTTTTTCAGTTGGGTAATATATAGCTCAGGATGTGAACTGTCTCAGCAAATGAATCCATGCACTAACTGCAACCATCCAGGAAGACCTTCTGGTAGCTCTTTCTTCTTGGCTTCTAGGTTTGCTTTAGGCTGTTCAGTTGACACTTCTGCAATGTGTCAGACCTGTCTGCATCTGTGCAGTTTTTGGCATTTCTGACTCGGGGAACATAAGTTGGAGGGCAAATGCATCCTGCAATTATACAATCTTTCTCCCCTAACAATAAAACCAACCAACCATGCCAAAGCAAAACAAACAAATAAAACTCAAAAAAACCCTCTGAAGTAAAGTCTGTGACTTTACAGCCCAGGGACTCAACCTGGGATGGTGGATACCCATGCACTAGGCTATTTTTTTCAATTTCTCTCTGTGACAGGTATCAGATGAAAATTTCATCAACACACATGAATTCCTGAGGGAATATATTTGATTTGGAAAGCAAAAGTATTTCAGGGAATTTCTGATAAGCTCTGCCTTGAACTGATGATTTTCTGAAAGTTACTTAAATAACAGAAGTAAATAGCCTCATTCACTATGCCAGCTAATTTTTTATGACAACCGATGGAGGACAAATAGAGAGGGAAAATGTAGAAAAACAAAATGATTCACCAGAAAATATTTGAGTTCTGTACAAGCAGTCAAACATGATAGATCTCAGTCAGAAATAATGTAGTCATAAAAAAAGAAGAACTGCATCATTTTCTTGAAAAAAACAATGTAACAAACCCTACTCCACAACCATAAAAAATAAATTTATCTCATAGCAGATGACAGCACTTTCTCAGGAAAAGGTATTAAGGTACAGTCAGCATATACATTTTCAAAGGAATTGGCATTGGGAAAGAGCACTCATCAAGCACTTAATAAAAGTGATTTTTCTTTATGACTTTCATTTAAAATATATTATGAAAATCACTTGATTCTACTTGACTGCTGCCAGATCTTGAATAAATTACTTTCAAGGCCCACGACAATGCTGGAACTGATTTACTATATTAAAAGGAAGCATGGTCTGAGCAGCATTTGGCATCAGTCACACTGGTTTGGAAGTTTATCACTGTGTAAAACCTCTGTCGTAGGATTGTGACATGACACATGAAGACTGACACAGGCTTATTGCCATGGAAGGGAAGATCTTTTTCATCCTCACCAAACATGAAGAAAACAGGTTCAGATAAAGGCCCTTGCTTTATGATTGCCTGTTGTGAGAAATAGTTACCACAGAGTTCTCCAAAATTTAGGTCACCATTTGGGTCCCACTGAGTGTTGATCTGAGTTAGAGACTGCCCTTCCAAACGGCCCATCACATTTGTCAGTGGAAATCTGCCCTTCTCTTTACCAGAAAAATTTGAGTCAGTGTCATTTTCTTGTAAATGCTGGTTGCTTATCTGCAGCCTGTCTGGAGGGGATCCTCCCAGCAAAATATTGAGTTTGTCATGCATCTTGTCTGAAGTGTCTCCAACAGAGAAAAAAAAAAATACTGCCTATGGATTGTGTCTAAGGATTCTGTAATATTTAGACACTACTTGCTACCATCCAAATGTTTCTGGAAAGAACTGAAGCTAGTCAAAAAAATCCCATGTAAATTCTCACAAATGAGGCCAGATTAAACTTGTCCTAACTTTTCAGTTAAACATTTCAACACATGATATTCCTCTATCAGTGATGGTGCCAATAAGAGAGCAAACAGACTGCCAGCAGAAAGTTTATAAGGAGACATATCTTCTTATACTTTGGAAATTAACTACAAGAGGAATTTTGTAAGTTTTTAAGCTTTTGCAAACAGCAAAGAAAACTTAGCTGGAGGATCTGCTGCTTTCTCTCTTGCTGTCTTTGTGTATGGTCTCAGGACAGTCAAAGGTGGCAGCTTGCACAAGGTACTACTTGAGAGTGTGAGTCAGTATGGGAGGACTGGAGCCTGTATGGCACATTTCTATTATTTATACAGTTGTGGCTTCAGGTGTTGATTTGCAGGTCTACATAAAGGACAGTGGAAAATGTTGTCAGTTGCAAGGGACTGTTTGCCATCTGTTGCACTTGCTGTAAAGCACCCCAGGTTGCATGAAGACAATTCCTTCATATAGTCTTGCTCTCCTACCTGCTTCTCCAATCTCACATTAATCTCACCTCAAAAAAAAAAGCATCTTTTTATCAGGTTGTACTAGGCAGCAGGAAATTTTGCTGCCTTTGTAATCTATTTATCTGCAGATGGGTTCACCTAACCCAAGCCAATTTATACTGGTGATACAGTATCCCACTAGTCACTGGAGAGGGGACAGGTACTAAAGAAAATGATATCTGATCTTCAGATTTCTATCAAAAATGTAGGATGAAGTTATGCCTGTGAAGTAATAATCTTCTTTTTTCTTTTTTTTTCTTTTTTTTTTCTGTAAACAAAGTGAGATTTATGCAAGATACTAACTACCAGGCAGCTGGAGCTGAGTAAAACCCATCTCTCTCAAGGGCCATTCCTGGTTCTCCTTCCAAACAACTCAAACATGCTGCTTCAGCTGTTGCCCCCTATAAATGTGTTTCAGTGGATACAATCCCAAATATATCTGCAAAATTAGAGATATTTTTCTTTTCTAACACGTTTTGCCCACAATTTTTTAGAAAGCTATCCTTGGGAATGAGTCCTTCATTCTTTGCAGATTTTTTTATGGAAGTATTCATTTCCTGTACTCTCTGACTTTTCTGCAAAATGGATGTGTATGTTTCAATTAGTTTTTATTGCTGTAATCCTAGTCTTGAAATCCTCACCAACTAGCCCAGACTTATTTCTATGTTGAGCAAGTTCAGCCCAGTGACTGTGAAACACTGCTAATTTATTGTTAAAAGCCTGAGACATTTTTCTCTTATGGAAATACAAACATCCTGTAGGCTTTATACCTTCAAGACTGTTTTTTACGCTAAAGTCTAATGCCTGTCAGAGCATTGCACCACTTTAATATCTAAAAAGAGGGCTGCAGCTCAGTAGGACAAGAATCGTGGTGAAGTTTTCAGCTACATGGGAAAGCATTTGGGCCATTGCCCTTCATAGGAAGAGAGCTCATCTGGACATGCACACATTATTTGTCCCGCTCATGCAGCAAGGAAAAATGAATAATAGAACCAATACGATTTTCATCAGAAGCTACCTTATTGTTTACATTAGACCCCAGCTACAGTTTTCTAGCACTGCTGTCCACTTCTTCAGGTGGACAGCACCTGAAGTGGACACAGCACTTCTTGATTGGATGAGTCACTGGTTCCCAAGGCGGGCACAGTTCCTTCAGGACTCTTGGTTGGTCCCAGTATCCATCATCATGTTCTGTGTCCTGTATCTAAGTTTTGCATTCTTTGTCTGCTGTTTCTCAGGCTTTCTCTCTTGTTTTCCATCCTGTTGTTTTCTCAGTAACCTTGATGAATTCCTGAGAACCCTGAAAACAAGACTGCAGGTGGCTTGTTATCTATAAACTGTTTGACTGGGACACAGAATGGCCTAAGTCATGCAGGTACACTGCTATACCCTCACTCTTTTGGAAATGCCTCCACAGGTAGACCAGAATAAGAAGTCATCTAAATGTGGTGCTGCAAAGCTGAATTCTCCTCTACAGTGACCAGCTGGGCTTGTTTACCCACTTACTGTGTCCCAAATCGCTCTCACACTTAAATTGGCCTAAAAGGGACCTTACAGCCCATTTCCCCACTTCTATAGGAACGCAAAACTATGCTGGTGCTTGTGCTGTGGAAACTGCATAGTCAATACCTTTTCTACACAGTAAACAATGACAGCCTGCTTTGCAGGCTAGTTACAGCAATAGCTTTCAGATTTGTAATCTAATCTGTGACATTTACTTCTGTCTTAAATTGGCAGTCACGTGTGAGGTGAAAAATGTTTACTCCTATAATAGATGTGTCTCTTTGCTCAGGTAGTTTTTCTACTGAATAAATACCTACTTGACACTGTTTCTCAGGGTAGGGGCCAAACATCCTCATCACATGCAAAATACAAAAAAAAAAAAGGGGAGGTACAAAAAGAAGAAAAAATAGTATCTTCCATCAGAGGTTTTTACTATTTGGAAAATGAGAGATGAGGACCATGATATAAATAAATTACGCCTTTTAACAATATCATAGAAACAAGTAAAATAAGAACCTGTCTACATTCCTCAAGGAAAAATGCTACTGACTTTTAGCCCAGAAATTATTTCATGTGAGTGAAACAACACAGTTCACATTCATATCCTAGGCCAAAGATTACTTGGAAATTGGAATAGTTTATTGTGTTTGTGACGCACAAGCTTCTAGAGCTGTTGAATTTGTCATTATTTCAGTTTCTTTCAGAACAACAATCCATATCCAGAATCAGAAAATGAGGTAGACATTTTTTCTGTGAGTGAAGTCCTTTTTATGTGCTTGAAAAATTCTGACTGAAGTTTAGTATTTAAAAAAAAATAGCACTCAGCTTTTCATTTGATTGGGGTTTTTTTCAGAGCACTGTATAATCCAAGTTATGCAACTTCACAAAAGGAATTAACCTATCCTCCAAAACCTGAATTTCTAGGAAAAAATAAGTGGAAGAATTCCTTGAAAATATTTGGGGGAAGCATTCTACTTAACTGGTTACAGAGCAAGGCATCTAACTGCTTAATTTAAAACATTTATTTAAAATATGTAAGACTGAATTTGGGAGATGATACTAGGTTTGATGTTCAAAACCTGAAAGGACTTGACAAGAAAGATTGAGAGAGACTTTTACAAGAGCATGTAGTGACAGGACAAGAGGGGCATAGTTTCAAACTGAAAGAAAGTAGTTTGGATTAGATATTAAGAAGAAATTATTTATTGTGATGGTCATGAGGCACTGAAAGGGGTTGCCCAGAGAACTTGTGGGTGTCCAATCCACAGTAGTGTTCAGGGCCAGGTTTGATGCAACTTTGAGCAGTCTGGTCTAATAGAAAGTGACCCTGTTCTTGGCAGGGGGGTTAAAACTAAATGCTCCTAAAAGTCCCCTCCAGCCCAAGCCACTCTTTGATTCTATGATTCTGTGATATTCAAGGATTTTACTGTCACAGAGGGCAGAATCCAGTCTTCTGTCTCCTGACATAATGAAGTATTCCCTATCTTGGATTGCCTCCTATCTCCCTTTTCCTTTCTTTTTGTTCTGACTGGGAAGTTACCTGTTGTTAACAGCATAAATTATCGAAAGTATGTCCTTGCTAAAGTCAGCCAACAAGCTCTTTATGACTCAGAAAAGAAGCCTTCTGGTCATTTGGCTCAAGTGGAGCCATATGGACAATCTACCTCCCAAATGGCGGTGAATCAGATAAAGAGATTTCCTCCCCCAACACTAAGCATGAAGTGTTGACCTAATTGACAGATAAAGGATTTGGCAGGTTAAATGGAAAAGAAACTGATACTGTCATTATTTGTAATGCTTTTTACCTCTAGGCTTAAGAAAATAATCAGAAGTTCCAATAAAAAATTGAATTATTTGAATATATTTTATGAAAATGACAGAGAAGTTACAGTCACCTACTTTGTGCCAGCAGTTGTGCATAGGTATATGCCAGTATAGTTTCCTGTTGAACAGTACAAACCATTGCAATGAAAAAAACCCAAACCAAAAACAAAACAACAAACCTCCTACAAGCAAGACTCAGGAGTTACAGTAGATCAACCTTTAACCCACAAACCTAGAGCCACTGCAGAAGAACAGTGCTGATGTACACAAAACAAAGTCATTTGTGTAGAGTCTTGTCCTGTAGATACTGCATATCACAGTTATCAAGGTCAGCCATGTGGGAATTGCACAAGGATCTATCCATTACAGATGTAGCTGTTATGGGACTTCTTTTAATAGTAATCCAAATATTCAGCTGGGGTTTAAGCCTACACTCCCTTCAAAACACTGCCTTGCAGATTTGAGGGATTCATGGTTTAGATACTTGCATTAAATTTTATTTTTCAGGCCAAAAAACTTTTCCTTTCTTCCCATGGGCCACTGTCTAGGTCTTATAGACATTATAACTTTCATGCCTTAGCTACTGCAGTTGCTGCTGAAACAAACTGATTTTTACAACCCCAATCTTCATTTCTTCTGTTTCCATACACTCTGCATTTGACTCAGGTAAGGTTGTGGCAGTTGCCTGGAGAAGAGGAGAGGAGGGACCTCATTGCAGGCTACAACTTCCTCATGAGGGAGGTGGAGTGACAGGCACTGATCTCTTCTCTGTGGTGACCAGAGACAGGATGGCCTGAAGCTGTGTCAGAAGAGGTTTAGGTTGGATATCACAAGAACATTCTTCACCCAGAGGATGGTTGGGCACTGGAACAGGGCCTTCAGGGAGGTGGCCAAGGTACCAAATCTGATAGGGCTGAAGAAGTGTTTGGAAAACACTCCCAGGCACGTGGTAGGATTCTTAGGATGGTTCTGTGCAGGGATAGGAATTGGACATTGATGATCCCAGCAGGTACCTTCCACTTCAGGATATTCTGACTGTAATTCTGTGATATGTTCCTATTGCAGCCATTTCCCTTCTGATTCAGCATTAAAGTTTCTTTCTTTTTATTACACTTTGAGAAACTCCTCTCACAAATTATGACATGCATATTTTATAAAGCAAATTGATATGTTAAAATATGCACAAATCGGTCTGATTTTGCCTAAAGGCATCTGTACAAGCAGGAAAAAAAACCTTCAGAAGCTCATTATTTGCATTGCTACAAATGCTGCTCCTTACAGAGATACGGATGAAGAAATCATGGAACAAATAGGCAAAAGAAGGCCCAAAGTTTTTCTGGTTTGGTTTGGCTTTTTTAAACAAAAACTGAATTGGGAAACTATAGAATCCAAACATGTTTTGGAATAAAATAACATCTTGCACAGATTTGCACTTTGAATCAATTTAGGCAGGGACTGATCCCCAGAGAATTTCCATGTCCAAGAAGTTATTCCCAGGAAAAAGACTGAGAAGCAATTAGGTACAGTGTCCATATTTGAACCCATAATTCTCATTTATTCATTTTGGTGTTGAGCTGGGTGTTCTGCTCTTGATTAACAACCACAGAGAAAAGTGTGGAACTGCAGTGGACATTTGAACAATGAAAGGGAACATAAATAGGTAAACTGGTGCTCAGTGAAGGAAAAAAGCAATTATCTTGGACTGCATCCCTTTCTGTTGAGCTGAGAATCAAGAAGAGACTCTTCTGTTCAGTTCATGCTTCCCAGCAGGGCTGGAGTTCCTGGGCAGAGCATTGCCTCAAGGATGTTTATCCACAGCAGCACTCCTTACAGTAGAGTCCTACAGTATAAGGTACAAGAAACTTGTTCATCCTACTTTATTTACTATCTGATCAGTGAGGGAACAGCCCTGGAGACATAAGCTGCACAAGTCACTGAGCATTTTGCCATTAACCAGGCTTTCATTTCTCCTCACTATCATCTAGACAACCAGCTTACTAAAAAAATGCCTGAGGATGATTCAAAAAGCAAGGAGGCACAGGTTCACTCCATCTATGTCAGGACAGCAAAGCACAGGCAGTGAAAGCAGCACCACATCCAGAGAGGCCAACACAGTGCTCAGGGCCACTGAAGTGAATGTTCCTAAATTGTTGTGTGTAAAGTTTTGGCTGCGTTTTTCATGCATATGAAAAACTGCTTTTCTTTTTTTTTTTTTTTTCTTTTTTTTTTTTTTTTTTTTTTTTAATGTCTTCTCTCCTTCCTTTGAAAAGGGAGGAAAACACTTCAGGATAAGCAGTGACAGGAAAACTAGAAATCAAAACCAGAAAATGACTGAAATGTAGACAGCGGATGGGTGTAGTATTACACTTGAAATGTGCAGGGCCAGAAGTTGGACTCAATGATCCTTTTGAGTCCCTTTCAAATCAGCTTATTGGGTGATTCTGTGATTATTTTAAAAAGAACTGTAGCTTCTTGTATCTTATCATCTATTTGGTTAGTGCCCAAGAAGAGTTCTTCACCAAAATATCTGCTATGGTCCTTGCACTGATGATTTCTTGTCAAAATAAGCAGGAGAGAAAATCATACAGTGGAAGGGAAGAATATTAGAGGATAAAAACAAAAACACTGCAATAGCAAGCTACCCCCATAAGCTTGCAATCTGAACCATTCAAAGTGGTTTTTTTCCTGAGAAGCTGCTGATTTTCAACATTTTCCTCCTTCACAGTACATTAGGCAACAGGCTCCCTCCAAGGTTGACAGGACTGATCCACTTCACCTCATAGTTTCCATAATTTGATGAGGGCAAGGAACATCATCACAAGGAGGCAGAAACTTGTAAAAATTAGAGTGGTCCAAGTCTGTAATCGTCAGAGCAGAGCAGCTGAGTGTCTTCCAGTACTTCCTCGGGAACCACATTTTCCCATTTCTAAAGCAGACAGCTCCACTGTTCAAGTCTTGAAATCTTCCTGTAGGTCTCCACGCTGTACCACAGGCTCAGTCTAGGACAGTAATCATGTCCCTTTATTTCTGAGTTACTATCTGCATGTGGTGAGTTGAGACTTCCCAAATATTCACTTGCTTTGTACAACATGACACTATACAGCTTCATTTAATGGAAGATATCCCTGTGCATTGCAAGAGCATTTAACAGGAAGACTTTTATAGGTACCTTCCAGTCCACACTCTTCTATGATTGTGGTAGGGTATGGATACTAGGGCTGTGTGTACATCTGGAAAAAGCCGTGTAGGATGACTGCAATGTGCCTTGCTGAATTTCTGCTGTTGTATCACAATAATCTGTGAATAAGAGGAGATGCAGAATTGCCACATCAGCTCACAGAATCCTATCAGCACTAACAGCAACACCATGTATGCCTCCATTTACAGTAAAGGAGATTCATGGTTAAACACCCGGCATCCTTTTGTAGTTCATTTCACAGGCCAAACCACTGAATCTCTCTATCCAGGATTGTGTAGCTGCCTGGAGTTGTAGGATGATACTGTTAGGTGGCTTAACTCTGTGCAAGGTATTAAGTGAAACAAGAGAGTGAGAATAAGGCATGTCTCACCCACCCATTTATTCTTCAGTAGTTTTGCTCTCTAGATAGTGATGTGTGAGTCTCTACCCCGATCACCTGTACAGTTTGGTCTGGGTCTATTTTTAATGTTTAAAATACAAAGTTCTGCCTCTGTTTTGGCAGATGAACTTTACAGCACACATCAAAACAGATGTGTATACAAGTTAATGGTGGCATTAGTCACAATCAATTTTAACCTTCTTTAACTTAGGCACATAGAGACCAGTGGTTGTTATGTTGAGCAGAGACATCCAGAGAGTGGCAAAATCTGTATTCCTGTCTGCTTTTAATGATTAGTGAGATTGTGATCTGTATGATCTATATCTTTCAGAAACCTCAAAGTGGGGGGACTTAAATCATATCCTAAATATGCAAAGATATAAATGGTCCTTAACTTCCAGATTTTTGTACTTTGGAGCAGGTTGCAGTTAATGCTATAAACTTCTTAAAACACTGAAGAAGTTTAAGGTGAATGTAGGAAGCGTGATATTTACCTTTATTACCTACCTCCTCCACTAACCACTCCAGTTACATTTTTGACATGTCACTATCAATGCTTTTCAGGTTTACCTCTTTGCCAAAAGAGAGAGGAAGAGTGATAGAAAAGGAACTTGCTATGGCATTTCAGGGTGTTTTACTGCTGGACTAATTCTTCCCTGTTTGTGACATGTCCTTTATCAGATGCACAGTGTTAACAGCATATTTTCTGCTTACATCAGATTCCTAACAGGGAGAGAAGAATCAGTGATGCAGCCCCATTACTCAATGTAGCTGTAGATTTGGAATACTCCAGACTTCAGCATGCCTTACATCCAGGAGCTGCAGTTGATCTGCTTTCAAGACAAAGATTTTTTTCATATAGATGTTTTTGGAGATATAGATTTTCCATTGCCATAATATTCTTGGGAATTCAAATTTGTTTCCACTTGTTTATAAAGGCTTCAGATAGGTAATGACTGTTGTAGACAAAACTGCACGTGCTTTGTAAATAGTTCCATGTAATAGCCACAAAAATATTTTGTGGCAATACAACGTTTCATCTTTCTGTAAAAATACAATGAATTTACAATCCCTCATGCACGAAAATCTCTTTTTCATTGCCTCCCTTTATAGTGATTTTGTGAGAAAATAATCTGTGCTCTCAACAGATCTGTTTGTGACTGAAAAGATGTCAGTAAAAGATCAGGTGGTTGTTAGAGATACCCAGAAAAATTCATCCCAGCCTTATTTAAAACAAACAAACAAACAAACAAACAAACAAACAGTTCTTTGACTGCTTGGAAAAACATATCAAATTGTGAATGCAGACAGAAGATCAAACAGATCCCAGGCAGCTCCTTCCCTAAAGGAGTTAATCTGCCTTTTTAATTAAAAGAGTTAAAAGCAAAAAAACCTAATTCATATCTACAGGGCTCACAGGGTGCTGGTCGGAAAGCAACATCAAGACGTGGCACAGGAAGACATTGCCCCTCTCTGTTCTGGCAGAGAAGGGAGTGGGAATATCTCAGGTATGGCTCAGGAGAAGATGTAACCTGATTTTTTAGGCCTGAGTACCTCTATGCTGGATTCAAAGTGTCCACAGCACGTGTAGAGAAGCTGAGCCATTAGAGCAGAGGGATCAATCTGGGCTGTGCCTGCTGCATCCAGGGCACTTCTGTGGGCAAAAGCTGTCTTTGATTTCCAAATCCAGCATTAGCACTTGCACATCATAATGGCCAGGGTTGAACAAGCCTTCAGGCCCTTGCTGGACCAGTTTTGGCAACTACTGTGAAAGGAGCACTGCAAGTTATTTTTTAACAGGGAAGCTGTAGCTGCTGCTCATCTTTGTATCCTTGCTGATCACCTTCAGTGTCTCTGTGACCAGAGTCAGGAATTTTGTGAGTTTATCCAATTTCCAAGCAGATGCACAGCAGTCTAGCATTATCTTCCCCAGAGATCTCTTACCTCTAGACATGTCAAGTTTAAGTATGTGAGACAGTAAGAAAATACCAGCTGCAGACCCCCTTATTAAAGATCCACAACTACCAGATTTTATTGTTTTGGCTTGGGAGTAAGTGCTTACTGGAAATGTAGGCTATAACTCAAGGGAGAATATGAAAACCAACCTATTCTCTCCCCATCTCCCTCTCCTTCTGCCTCCCCCCCAAAAAAACAAGTCTTTTGAAATATTGCCAAGGTTCTGCTTAAACGGGCTCCATGGTGCTATGAATTTGAATGTCAGCAGATAATTAGTAGATTTAATTACATGCAGAGAGCAAATATATTGGAGTGGCACGTAAGCAGAGTGATATTCTATGTCCCTGATATGGAAAACTGCCTGCGGATGTTATATTAGGAGGTGGATACTGAGTCAGGAAGGCTTGCAATAGGAAAATGAGGACAGTGGAGAAAACAGCATGTTGAAATGCTACCCAAAAAGGAAGAGGATAGGAGTTCAGCATTCACTGACAAAAGCCCAAAATACTAGAAAAGTCAGATTGTAAGAGGAGGAAGAGGAATTTATGCTCCTTGAAGAGCCCTAAATGCCCTGAAGTTTATAGGAGTGTAAGGAGGGATGGGATTTGTCAGAGCAGAAAAACAGATAGGGTTGGGAGATATGCTCAGAACTCTCTTATATATACTGGGCCTTTAAAAGCAGTGAAGATCTCTTTGTTCTCTCCCTTTTTCTGCCTGATCTGTCTTTTAGATGAAATAATATATTCCATATTTATTAAACCCTATTAAATAGCTTGAAGATTAAGGATGTGAATAAGGTGTAGCTGTAATTAACTTTATGGCCCTATAAAAGATGTAAGAAAAGAGTACATTAAATTACAGAAGCTGGAGGGAGAAGAAAAAAGTACAGGTTGCAGAACACTTTTCTGTTTTATTATTGACAGCATTTCAACAAAGAATTTTAAAAAAAATCTTCCTAAGATTAAAAGCTGGTTCTTCCCTGGATCATCACAGGCTGAATTTTCTGGAAAATTACTTATAAAGGGAAGACAAATGAACAGCACCTAAATCCTACAGTAAATAAACATTTGCCAGTGACGTTATAGCACATTAGATTTACTTTTTCAAAGTAAAGCTGTGGAAAACACTTCAGCTGTTAAGCCAGAGGATAAAAAAAGTTAAGCTGTTTAAAGTCTTGAGAAAGCAGCTGTTAAGGTCTACAAAGCAGAATTTCTGATTAGACATAATTTTTTAAAAAATTTGTGTGTGAGGGAAATACCTTAAAAATTATCCTGCTATAATCAATGGATATTTATATCTCACATAAGTAATTTTGCTTTCAATGTAGCTCTTAGAATGTTTCTTAGGTTATATCTTAGATGTTTCTTCAAGTTGGGCGGCTGTATTCTGCTTGGGAAAATGTATGTGAATTGTCCAGACACTGAGGCTTTTCAAGAGTTGTTGTTCCCAAATACCAGTAACATTTCAGCTGTCAGATGTCATTATACATTATGGAAATCCATTCCCTATTTTCAAGGTGTTTTCAAGTAGTAAGGTCCAAGAATAACTCATTATGGTCTGTTTGCTTTCCAGGTTTCACTAAATTTTTTTCTTGTCTCTTGTAAATTATGGGTCTTCCAGGTTTCAGTTTGGAAGCAAACACATTCCGTTACCTTCAAAACTTGCAAAGATGTTTTTATGCTTGTGATTATGCCTGTTACAAACATCTAAAAAATCCCAAGATGGCTAAATTCATAGATATGTATATGAGGGGAAGGATAATATTCAACTTTGTAAACACATATGTGCAAATACATTTAGAATTGAGTTTGAAGATATTTCTGTTTTGGGGACAAAGCAGCCAATTTTTTATGGCAAATACCCATTCCCCAGTTAAAATCCAGCCTCTGAGTTAATAGGTTAGAAACTGATTTCTCTTAAGAGAAGTATCACATAATGATAGGACTTAAAGATTTTAGTCTTTGAAAAAACATCAGATGTCCATTCTGACAAAAGGCAGTAGTTGACACAATCAAGGCAGGTGTAGTGAAAAATAATGTCCCGTGTTGGTATAAAAGGAAAACTAGAAGAAAACAAACAAACAAACAAACAAAAACCAAACATGAAGAGAAGAGAGATATTCTATCAATTTTCTGCCCTGTTGTCATGGATTTAATGTAAGGAACATGTCAACAAGCAAAATACTTTTTTCAAGCAAATAAATTCCCAATCATTTAAATTAATAGGGAGAATTCTAAGTAGAGGATGAAATTGTCTAGCTTCAGAGGACATTTTGTATGTGTTCACTATTTATGACACTGAATATACTGCAGGAAAGAAACACAAGGCCAGGAGAAAATAATTTTCTTTGTATGCACAAGAGCTTAGTATTTCTTTTCAGACATAATTTAGTGCTTCACTGGAGAAATGAGCCACTCTACATGTGTGAAAAATGAGTGTACAGATGCACTTAGTGTATCTTAAATGATTGTACATGGTTTGAATGGCAATACAGAAAAGGAAATCTGCCCAGGAAAAAAAAAAAGAAAACTCATTTTAAGGAACTGAATTCTGGCTATTTTGAATAAAATAATCATTCAGCCTAAGAAAGCAAGAATCGTGTATTAAAGCCACTCAAATGAGACCATTTTTAAGACATTTTGTGAATCTGATAATTTCTGCCATTAGAAGTGCAGTGAGACACTTGGTCCTTTCTCTGCTGTTCTTAAAGGCTCCCCTGAATATGTATTTTGGCTGCCAGTAAGTTGGGCTATTTCCTTTTTCTACTAATGTTGAATGGCAAGTCCCAACACAAAGAGGTGTCAGCACTCATGGCTAAATGACAGCAGGCTTCACAGCCCTGGCTGGTGCTTCTTTCACCTTGCAACTCAAACCTCCTGAGATCTGGATGACAGCCTTCTTTTGATAGCTGGGGAGAGCACTGACACCTCCTATGCATTAATACACTTATCTATTGTGCTTAACACATGGTGTGTTCATTTCTACTAACACTAGCCCTCCTAACTGGGAAGCAGATGTTGCAAAAGGAAGTTTTGGGAACAGTAGCAAATGACACATATTTTGCTGTTTGTTACTGTGGCATTAAACATCAATGCTCCCAAAAGCAGTTTGAAGAAGAATGTGTGAAAAGATGCAATACATGACAGATCATAGAGTGTGTGATGTAGTCAAAATATCTCCCTGACCTTGAGGAGAAGAGATAATGTTGGATTTTGTTGTATATAAAGCAGTGGTACTGTGTCTCACTTTCACCAACAGTGGTGTGTTGCAGTACAATGCAGCATTTCGAGAGGAAGATTTCACTATAAGTCTGCGGAAATTTGGGTGAGATGCAGAGAGGGCTGGACTTAGCAGGGACACTGAGAACCAGTGTATGTTTTGGGCTGTGAAGCTGTCAGGCTGGCATTTGTATTTTGCCTTGGGGCTTCACGCAAAATCTGTAACTGAAACAGAAGAAGCTGTTAGGTCTCTTCAGATGTTTGGGATCTTGGTCTGGGATAAAGATCTGTTGCTTCATTCCTCTGCTGTTATGCTGATGTTATTTCAGTGACAAATAGGCTGTTGTCAGCTCTAGTGGCAATAAATCAGCTTTAGATCAGGTGGAGTGGGAAATGCAGGTTCAGCAAATAGCAGCAGAGCAATGGGGCATTATTTCTGTCTGCTTCTACATCAAGTCTCCTATCCAATAAAAGAAAAGCAGAAATCTTGACCTAGCAATGTGGGTTGGTTGGGAATGCAGGAATCCACTCCAAGGTGAAAGTTTCCAAGATCAGAGCCTGTTAAATCATGCTAAATAAACATAACTCTTAACTTTATCACAGAAAACTCAGCCTAAAGGTGGGGTTATTGTTTATTGTTTCACTCCCTACAATCTGCTTTTGTCAGTTTGCTGCACTGAACTAGAAAGAATTTTGGCTTTCCCACAAGTTTAATTTCCAGTGGTTTTCTACACACATTCCTGGGGCTATGCCTGTCTCCCACTAGTAATGATGCACTATGTGCAATGTTAGGCACACTGGTGAAGAGTAAGGAGCTCAGAATTCAAAGGGAAGAAAGTGGATCTACTGTTCCCCCCTGCTCCCCCTCCACTCCCTACCAGTGCTTAATTCCAGCAGCTCAGTGAAGAATGAAACATCAATGACTCCAACAGTGTTACAAGTCTCTGGTGCACATCCCCTATCTCAACTCTAGCACTTTCATTCCAGAAGTCTTGATTTATTCTGAAACTAGGGTTTTGGATATTGGTGATATTAGTAAAATCATTTCAGTAAAATTTGATAAAATACTAATCTGTGTTGGTTCTCATGCAATATTTTAACACATATTGATTGTAAATAACAGGAAGGTGTCTCTTAAGAAAATATCTATCCACTATCACTCTCCTTGTAAAAAAAAAAAATACCAAGCTATTCACTCCAACCTAGCAAAGAGAGAGAATACTCTTCCAAAAAAGAATTTAATTTATTTGAAAATAAAATAAACAAGTCACAGGCATGTAAAAGTTTCAGTAGCAATTTCAGCAGGAAAGACAAAGCACATAATTTCAGCTTTCATGTACCATTCTGATAATGTTAAAATCTTTTCTTTGAGTGATTTCATGCAAATGAATGTATGAAAGGATAATTAGACAAATGGTTTGACAGACTTGAAAACATTTTGGTCATCCTAATCCAAGATATGACATTTCAACTTTGAGGAAAAAAATTATCATTTTGGCTTCTTTCTCTCATTTGGGATAACAATAGCATTTGAAGGCTGGAATTCTTTGCAGAATGAAAATGTGACTCCCTAATCAGAGCTGATTTTCAAAGGCAAAGTAAACAGTAATTATCTTAATTTAGAGCACAAAAGTAATGCTAAATACATGGAAAATCTTACTCCTGACAATGTTGACTGATAGACAAAGATGTGGTGGAGTATCTGGTGACAGGAGTTTCTAAAATGGGTTTTAAGAAACATATTAGTGAATCCAGATACAGTTAATTTTCTCCTAGATTTAAGTGAACAGTCTATGTGACCTCTTGAACTCCTTGTTTTTTTTCATTTCTGTGACTAACCATTGTCACTGCCACAACTGTTGCATGACAAAATCAGGTTAGAAGGGAAGTCTATGTACGTGAAAACAAAAGCAATATTAAAGATTCAGGGAAGTGCTCTTTAATGACTTCTTTGGGCATATTTTTCCGCTATCTTAGTCAAATTAATTGATTTTTTTTTTTTTTTTTGTTTGGGTTGGGGTTTTTTTTCTTCTCTTTTCTTTTTTTTTTTTTTTTTTTCTTTGTGGGTTTGGTTTGGTTTTGGGTTTTTTTGTTTTGTTTTTGTTGTGTGGGTTTTTTTGTTTTTTTTTTTTTTTTTCTTACAATCAGTTAAAGAGCAAGAGAGCAAGGAAAGCAATCAGATTTACAGCATTGCTTTCCTGGCTGGACATCTGTGTTCCAGCCTCTTTCACATTCAGGATATTGATAATGGTAAAATTGATAATGAATTATGCTCCTTGAGGCTGTGGTTAATTAAATTGGCCACTCTTTTGTCTTTAGCACAGGCAGCTGGGGATTTCAACTACTTTAATTGTCAAGTCCTACTTTGAGAAAATTCTGCTGTGAGACAGTCATGCAACTCATATCACTAAGATCCTGCATTATTTTAAGCTGTTTACCATTCTTCAGATGGGTGGGGAAAAAATTCAAAAAAAATTAAAAGCATTTTTTTAACACAGTCTATTTGTGGAATGTACAGTGCCACAAAAGCAAATCAGTTCTTTCTCAGCCTGTGTTTCTGGTGAAATAGTGCTGAGAAAGACACATTGTCTCCTCTCATTTGGCAGTCAGGAAGTTCTTGGATCTTTAGGTGCTATTGTAAACCAGTCAGGAGAGCATTAGGTGAATTTATGTTCTCACCTTTCCTTAGGAGCAATATGATGGAAATTCCAGAGGAGCATGGTGAGAGGCTGCTGTGACTCAAGCACATTCAGGACTAAGTCTGTCTGATGACCATTCTTGGTGAAAAGTTTTCCCTTCTCCTCTCCTATCACAGTACTCCTCTGAAGGAAAATATTCTCCTAAAGACATGGGAGAATTGGTAGCAATTGGTGCACCTCTGTGTCTGCTGCCTGCTCAAGAAGTAACTAAGTAAGCCCACTACACAAAACAAAGGCAAGCAAAAAGAGAAGTCACTTTCTCAGCTCACCCCATTTAATCCTCATCAGTTGCAATAATACCAAGCGATATACAGGAATTCTTCTCAAGAACAACAGTACAACTAAACTGGACAAAAAAAGAGGAAAATGTGATGCCTTGCTAGCTTCATTTCAACAGTTTTCAAGTATATTTTTACAAATTTCAAGTAAGAGAAACTGAAAGGCTTCCTCTGAAGCATATTACTGATCCTCAATCCTCCCCTAAGGATTAACATTATTTTCATATGTCTAAAACACTTATTGACTGGGCAGAGACAAACTGTTCATTGCCTAATGGCATGAATTTTTCATTGAGAAGGAAACACATTTAGGCACTTCAAAACTCATTAAATAATTAATGTGTTTCTACTGCACTAAAAAAAAACCCAGAACTAATTACCAATATCTGCCTAGTGAACCTTATACACTTGGGCTTACTCTACAAGGACTAATAATTATTTTACAGAAGCCTAGCACCTACCTTCAAATAAGCTGAGATGCAACTGTGAATGGTTTTAAGGCTTAACTCTTATGTTCAAGCAGTGACAACTCCTAAAATCTCAGGATTCTCCTGCATCCAGCAATAGCAGCTTGGAATTTATAATCACCTAGCACTGTTGCCAGGTTTTTTTGTCTCCAGGAAAAAATGTCAGATTCAATGTACCCAAAATATTTTCACTAAACTCACTTGGATGCAGTAGCAACTGAAAGTGACCACCACAACCCAGCATAGATCCATCCGTGCAGAACAGCAGCATTTGCAAGTCTAGGAGGAAATAGAAAGTGTGGAGAAAATTCTGCAGGAAGAGCAGATAAATCATCACAGGTGATTACCCACAGAAAATGTTTTTTATTGCCAGCACAGAGCAGGGATGCATTGAGCTGCTGCTACCAGGCTCATATTTCTTGCCAATATCAGGGTTTTTAATCCATGAATCCCAGGGAAAATGAGTAGGAAAATCTCATTCCAAAGAGACATACCAGATTGGATTTGAGTTTTCAAACCTGGGAGTGAATGTTGAAATGTATGCAATGGGTGACAGCTTGTAGCTTTTTCTATAAAGAAATCCTGCGTGATGGCAGATGCTTCAGGAACCTGATGTAACTTTCCCATTGGTTTGTGGAGTTTTTTTTTTCTCTAATGAGAATAAAGGTGTGAAAAAACTAAAGAGATACATTATTTCATGTGCAAAAAAGATTATTTTAAAGATGGTGCTTAATGCAGCCCAGTAAGGAAACATGTTTTGAACCAGTCCACCTTGTCTCCAGTCAATAAAAGCCAGGTCATAATTAATCTGCTGCACCAAAGCTCCTTGGGCTTGGATTTCCTGTTTAGAGAAAGGAGTAGGAACAATTACCTAGTTATCTATAAGAGCACAAATATTTGAAGTCATGGGCACCTGACTTTCCATTATCTCCTCACCTCATATAGTCATTTACAGTAGTACAACTTCCAAGGAGATGAACATTTTAGGCATAATTTCTGGTGGGTGTTTAGTGTAAGCCAACTGACTATCCAGTTCTTTATGTAAATAAAAATAATGTTATGAGACAGGGCAGACACATGAGCACTGTTTGGATGCTGTAGACCTCTTGACTATCTCAAGGTAATTCAGAGTCAAGGGATCATCAGGAAAATACCTTCTAAAATGCCTTCAGGTACAAGTAGTCATGTTTCTGTTTCTTCCTCAAAGTACATTTCCATTTTTCTTTTTCTGGTCCACCTAACCAGGAGCTGCAGCAACAAGACCAGCAGTGACAAGCACTGCAATTTTCATTGCAGTGACAATCATGGCTCTGGGCTGTAAACTCCTCCAGAGAATCCACGCCACCATGGATGGGATAAATGGCCTTGGTTTGTCTCACAGAAGAGCAAGGAAGAGAGGGAAGGGACTTTTCTCAGGAACTGCACCCATCATCACAGTTCCTTTACAAATAAATCTGAACTGCAACAGGATTGATAGTGTCCCTGAGAGCTCAGGGAATCAATACAGGCAGCAGGAAAAGGCAAAGGCAAACTGCTGTAGCTTCTTAAATGAGAATTGATTTTTATCCATTGTCCATTCCCATGGCAAAGGAACAAGCTTATCACTTCAAACCAAGAATAGAAGGAAGACTAATTCTCTGTCTCAGGAAAGGACAGGAGCTCAGTAGAGGTCACTAAGATCAACACTGTATTAAAGAAATCTTTTTTTACTTGACTTCCTGACAAAGCAAGTGGACCTGGTCTACTCAGCTGTCTCTTTCCTCCAACGTTGCTGCCAGAGTCTGCAAGGAAACCAGGGTGCACTACCAAGGGAAAAAAAAAAAAAAAAAAAAAAAAAATCACGTTCATGCATTCCTCAGGAATAAAGGAAGTTTGCAACACAGAGAACTCTGCCTCTCCTGGGAGAAGCCCTGGAAACACCAACAGCTCCCTCTTTGACACCACTCAACATCATGGGTATCAGAGCTCTGTGGGTTCCCAGATACCCCACCTTGATATTGCCTCAGCAGCTCCTCTGAAAAATGATTGCTCAGCCAGCTCCCTTTGACTCATTCTCCCATCTGATAAGCAGCCTAGATGGGCTGGAAAAAAAGTTTTTAGGGCAGAAAGATGAAGCACAAGCAAGAAACACACCCTATCATTTGTGCCTTTGAATAAACACCAACACAGCCCTAAAACTCATTGTATTTTCCCATAATTGCACACCAAGCGTCATGATTGAAACAAAAACCATCCATCCAGCTTTGCTGGTGGACAGCTAACAATGCTTTGTTTCTCTAATGCCTTCTGCACTAGGGAAAATATATTCAAATACACATATATTTACCTATAAATTTATTCACAAGGGTGTTTAACATGCATGGAAAAGAGCTCATTTCGCTATGACAGAAGGTAGCAGGACTAAAATATCTTGTTTATCTCCACTGCTCTTGGTCTGTGGTGTGGTGTGTGCAGAGAGGCAGGTGGTCCAAGCCATGCTGATATGGAACTGAGGCTAGGCAGAAGCTTAATGACATTCACGAGGCTGTTAAAATTGTGTTAGTTCAAAACCCATCAAAGAAGTTGTCTGAAGCCCAGAAAACAAGTGGTGTTCGTTCACAGTCCATGTGCTGGTGTGCTTCTCTCCTACCACAGTGGCATCAGTCTCTAGGTGTGGTGAAACTGAGGGGTCTCATTCCTGAAGAGACAATGAAAGAGAAGTGAAGGAGAAGGGCAGTCTGTACAGCAATATACTATAAATAAGTAGAGCTGTATGTGTTGTATGTGGCTTTCAGACTGGCTGCAGAAAATACTTGTTGAGGAGGACAGAAGACACTGTTCTAGTGGAGAGAATTTCTAAAAATTTTCTGTGCTGGTGGTGTGATTTGTAACACACCTTCAGGCCCACTTTCCTTCTTCATGGCCTCCAGTTCCTTGGTCTGTCAGCTGGGAGCAACCAGCATGTTCAGTCTAACTCTGAGTACTTTGAAGTCTTCCTGTGGAGCTCCCAAATGCCTTTAGTTTAGCTTTCTGGGTTTGCTAAATTTTAAAGGAAAGAAAATATGCCAGTGTAAACTGTTCCTTCTCTTAAATCTCTTCTCATTAAAAGGTATGGCTAGGAATGTATTAAAAATCTCAGATCTTTTATGACCTGTTCCTTTGGCAAGAAAAGCATGCAGACACTACTCTGGATTTTGGTGAGGGGGTTGTTTTTTGGGGGGACAAATCCTCCTAGAAAGCATGTTTCATCAGTACCTGTGACAGGGAGAAAAATATTTTGGATGGGAGATAAATCTGTCATGAAGTTGTCACAGCTGACAGATCTTTCTGTTGATGTTATTCTGTCTAGTTTGGTATCATCTTGTCACAAGTGTATGTCTCTCATAGTTGTTTACAAAAAGGTTTTCTGTCCTATAAAATAATGAGAAGCAATCACAGCCTAGCTTTGTGACTGGAGGTAAGGAGGAGGAACCAAGGCACAGCTTTCATGACAGAAGGAGAAGAAGGTAATTAAAATTAACTATAAAATTGCTGGGTTAATTCTACAACATGACTGTTCTTCCCATATCATGGAATTAGTACGGACCCAGCAGTTTTGGTCACAGCCTTTTATTTACATTTGCTCAATGAGCTAACACAATGTCACATAATTGGCAGATTTGATTACATGGTGATGATAATTGATATATTCAGTACCAGTAGTTCAGAAACTGCCAGAAAATCAACCAATTCATTTAAAATCAACATTCCTGCCCCCAGAGATCAAGACACAGGGTTATGTTGACCAAATTAAACACAACTAGTAATTTGATTAGACAACCTATTACATGGAATTAAGGAAAAAAAAAAAAAAGTGCCTTCAAATGAGGCATACATATTTAGAGCCAGGAGGAAGAATTTTCATCAGTTAAGCTTAAGTGAAAGATAAATTATACTTTTTTGAAGTATGGAATCACAACAAGACATTTCAATTCAGGGGAAAGATTTAAAAGTTTCATGGACATGGTACCACACAGTCCCTGAATGGAGCTTTCTTTGATATCAACAAGAAGTATGTCAATTAATTCCAAATATTTTTAGAGGATGATGAAGTGCCACTGTATTTTTCTCTTTTTTTGCAACCTTTGTGGAATATGAGTGCTCAGGTGTCACCTCTGGGGCTGGGGGATGAACCAAACTCAAGATTAAGGTGCCCTACACTGCTCATGGGATTGGTGTTCGTGCCAGTGTTTGTAAGGAATCAGCTTTGCAGACTCTTGGCAGAACTGACCATGGCAGTAGGATCTTAACCAATGCATTGCTCATTAAATCTCATGTTTAAGCCCAAATGTATGTTTAGTACCATCAAGAGGTATGATTAAAATCCACTAAAATATAAAATAAAAATCTGACACTGTAGAGTCAATGAAAATATATTTGTCATGGTCCTTAGTATACATGGGGAGTCGCAAAGTAATTGTCTGCATCACTTCACACATCTCACTACTGAAAGTGGCTGCACAAAGGACACGTTACAGGTATGGATGGATGCCATGTTTTCTTTTCATACCTGAGACAAATTGTTCACCTGAATGTATGCCAGCACTCCATGAGCAGCATTTTTCTTCTGGAGTTGTTCTAACTCTGGTCTGTAAATAGGGAAACACATCGGTTACTCCAAAGGGAGGGGGAAAGGTTGTGCTCTCTGCCAAAGGTTGCCAGGGACAAATAGTTTTCCTTGCTCACCTGCAACCTTCCTAGAATGTAAAACAAGTTTTGAACACACTTTGGATTTGGGATACAGGTCAACTTACCAGGGTCAAAGGTTTGACACCTGACTGTGCAGCAATTTGACTTTTGCTTTTAGTGCATTCTGAATTTAAGCATTGTATCACTTGTTTCATGCATGAGCTGAGAATTTTGATCTAATATGCACTTAAAAACCTTTGACTGATCTATCTAGCTAATTATTCCTGAAATACTGATGTCAGAGGAGGCAGCCCCGGGACTGCAAGGATAATGGCCACTGCCTTGAAAAGCCAGGAGCAGTGTTTGAGTGGGGATCATTGTCTTTTTTTATAACTTTCCAGTTAGCTCTGGTGGCTGTGAGAATGCAAAGAAGTACTGGTTAGTTTAGAAATTATTTATTCGAAATTAATGCACATTACAACAGAGAGAAATGAAAGCTTGGGCAAAGCTATAAAAAAGATTATGATAGGGATATAGAAGACATCAGAATCACATACAAGTCAGCAATTTTTTTCCAAAAAACAGAGAATTTCTTCCTTCAGAACAAGCATTGGTACTCATTCCCCACTCATCCCTAGCTCTTTTTATATTAAAATGCTTTTCACAAAGCTCAATTAATAAAGACAAAAATCTGTTCTATGACAATTGTCAGAAATCACAACAGACACATCATATACATGTTTTCCAGAAAAACCTGTATGTGCTTCCAGGTTCTTTGATCCAGTTATTTATTGTACTCACAAATCAGGACTATATATAACTTATATTTGGCTAGACAGCTAACAGCTGGTTAGAAAAGAAAGATTTACACTTTCTTACCCTTTCAGCGTTCCCAACAATAAATTCTTCTCTTTATGACTATTCAGAAACCACTGAGAAGACAGGTTATCACGAATTTCAGGCCCCCTGTAGAAATTTAACTCTCTTTGTATGTTCAGTTGTTTTTAAATTGTACAGTCTAAGTGAAAGGGCTCAGCAATGGAAGAGAGAATGTTTGCAATGCAAATAAATCAGGAAAAGTAAAAGTCACAAATACAATTTTGGGACTAGAATTTCTTCATTTTCTGAAAGTAACTCGCTACCTGATTCTAGTAGCATTTATGCATGGTGGGGGAGCATCTTTTCCAGACATGATTAATGATCTTTTAAATTTGCATCTGTGTGACTGTCTGTGAATAGCTTGGACACAGCTGGAAAAAATACCAGTTGTCACTGTCCCCCCGACCCTAAATACAAATGTGCAACAGCTATTAATTAAAATATACAAAAACATGAATCATCCCTAGAATTTCCTTGTGTATGACATACTTTTGTTCTTATCAGAAACTGCATGGATTCCTGCACTACAGAAAAAAGGATGAAAGCTAATTTCCCACTGGACTCCTACCTTTACCAATTTCATTTTTGTGGAGTGAAGAGGAAGTAAGGGTCTTGTAGACTGCTTTTCTCTTCTCTGCCTTCCTTCTAGATGTGTTTGAGGCTCACCTCCTTGTCAATCTCTTGTCATCCCTTGACATCTTTGTTCTTGAAAACTACAGCTGAAGTTAATTAACCAGCAATACTGATAACATTATTATCATTGTTCCTACTGTTTAAGACCTGCACTATCACATAAGCAAGAGCTATATTGTTCAGGACAGTGCACAGATACTCCAAAAGATGGTATTTACTTCAAAACACAACCGCATGAGGATGAAAAGGGAAAAAACAAGGGGGGTGGGGGGAAAATGTGCACAACATTTATAATCTAGCTGGCACATAGCACCACTGAACACATTAAAATGGAAATCACATGAGAACTCTCACATTATGACACAGAAAGGGTCAGAGGTCAGATTTGGAAAATCCCAATTCAGAAGGAATACAAGTCTTGCAGACCAGGGGCTTCCACAGAAACTGAGACAAGCTTTTATGGAATGCAATCTTTGTCAATGTTCAGGAGGGCAGCTGTGTTTAGCAGCCTGATGGCGGCTTGGGACATCAATCAGCGAGCTTTGATCTCCCACCCACATACATACTGGTGGGAGGGAAACACAGCTTGTGCCTCAACAAGTACTTCAAGGCAGTTGACAGTACAGGTGAGAAAATGTTTCCATTTTAAACACCTGTGCTTCTGACCAAGCAGTGAGAATGCATTCCCCCACCTATCCCTAACTAGTGAGCTGCTGGACTCCTAGTGCTCCATCCAGTGTGGATCTCTGTGGAATTGTGATCAGGAGTGCAGTGATCAAGTGATGCCTCTTTTTAGGAGGGGCTGAGTAAAGAGCAATGTAGGAAGTATTTCTGTAAAATGATCAGGAGTTTATTCTGATCCTGAACTTGGTAAACACAACAACTTACAATCAAGTCAGAAAAAAAAAAAAAAACCAAAAAACAAAAAAAAACAAACAAACAAACAAAAAAAACAAGTATATGCTTCTTCAGTGTGTTGGTACATTTCTAACAAGATTTTATTTGCACATCCTGGTGTATTTTGATTTGGATACCATAACAGCATAAAAACACAAATGTGAATGAAACTCATAAAGTCCTATGGCATTAGTAGCCTTTCAGTTTCCTTATACGCATTTAATGTGGAAACAGCTTTGTTATTTTTAAGCATTCTTTGTACTTAGATTTATGCATAATTCTCTGCAGTTCTTCCAGGAAGAAAAAACAAAGTTAACATTTTCCATTCAGTCTGTATTGTTATAATAAATAGTAACAAACTTGAGACCCAGGGACTTGTAGCACAGGAAATGAAAAGGAACTTACCCTGTAAGTTTGGATCATTCCTTGCAGTTAGCAGAGATAACTTTGGATTCTAGGTTCAAATGCTTTTCTGCTTCTTCAGGACTCCCATTTAGAAGAACACTGAAGGAGTTTGGGCTCTGTAAATACAACATTGACAACATGATTCAAATTACAACAAGGATATAAATAAATACCTAAAAGCCCCTGGTACCACCAATCATATCAGTGCAAAGGAAAGTTTTTATGAGAGGACAGGGAGAATGATGCCACTGGGATTTTATGAAGTTTGTGGACACAGATATCCCGTTTTTCCCCCATGTAGCTGCTGTGACCCTGCTTGGCAGGAGAAAGGAAGAATCACTCAGGTGGGAAGAGCCTAGAAGGGTGCATTTCACATCCATCTCCAATGCTGGAACAGAGGAGCTGTGCAGCTGACAGTCATCCTGCTCTTGGAATGATGACAGAGGGAAAGGGAATGAGAGGAGGGAACTTCAACAGATGGTGACAGAAGCACTGTAAACTTTTGAAATTGCTGATACTTAGTGATTTTGTTACTGCACAGAGTTAAAATCAAAACACAGACATCAGATCTTGGTACTGACCATTACCATTGTAAAGGTTTTTAAATGCCTTTTTCCCCACTGACTTTTCATTTGTGGGGCAGGACCAGAAAAAAGACTCAGCCTCATGTCTGTCAAATCAGCACTTCCTGCCCTTCCCTGTGCAGCTCATCAATATCAATTCTAAAGCTCGTTATCTGTGTGCATTGCTTGAGATAAGGCTTCAAATGTGGCCTCAGGTGCAGTAGTCACACAAAAAGTGGTTTGATCTCCACAGGGAAGTCACCAGGAGCTGTGTGAGGACATTAATATGAAATCAAAAAGCTTCTGTGTGTATGATAGAAAGATCTGAAAATTGACTCCCCCCAGACAAATAACCAATGCTGTATGGGTGAGAAAACACAATTATCACATATTTGTGTATATAACAAAGGTCTTGAATAATTAAAAACACTGCAGACATGCCTGCTCACAACTCTGTGGATCACACACCAAATCAACACCAAGCCTCTGGACAAAAAGCTCAGGGACTTCTCCATTCTCTACCAGGAGCCTCGTGGGTGAGTCAGGGATTTTAACACATTTTGACAGATGTTACAAAACAGAGATTATTCTCATACAAGCAGTTCCACGACAATCTGCTTCTGATTAATTGTACTTAAATATGTATGGTTTTTTTCTTTTCCTATCTCATCCTCTTCTGCTTTCCTCCTCCCTACCACGATGCACAGTCTTGTCCTCTAAATTCAAAGTTGTGCAGTTACTGCTGCCTGCAGACAAACAATGCAGCATTAAGTGAGATGAAAAATTTCAAAGTGACCTGTTGGAAAACGCTGATAATTCAGAATGAAAATATCCTGCAGATAAATGCTACTTTCTTTCAAATTCTTGGTGGATAGATATTATTAAGTCTTACTATCAGAATGTTGACATTCCATTGCAAGAAGTCGAAACATCTTTTGTCCTTCTTGTTTTTTGATTAAATAACAGAATAAGACTATCAGTTTAGGAGATCTGAATTTGTTGAAATGAGATTCTCTGTATGGCAGAAAGAAAAGATTTCTGCATATTTCTGAGGTTTTCACAATTTAAGACAATGGAGAATTTTGAAATTTCTGTCTCACATAGCAATTTCTTTTCCAGCCCCATGTATATATTGGAGAAAGAAAACAAAGCATCAGAGCCTCCAAAGGAAAAAAAAAAAAAAAAAAAGAGAGAGAGACAAAGTATAATTGTTGGTAACTATAAGAACAACTGACTGAGAAACAACTAGTAGCTTTACTGAAGCACGGTAATTTTATTAAGTGTAAATTTTTGTGTATTACCTGATTTGACAGGTTTCCTGTGAGATTCTCAATGTAGATACTGAATCTCTGTGTTAGTATGATTTTTATTCTTCTAATGCATTGGATATTCCTATTTTAGACCTCGCATAATTTTATCAAGGACCATGTTTGCATGGTAAGCTTTGCATTCTCTTAAATACAGAATTATGGAGCTGGCACCACCAGAGATTGTTGCAAATGCAAATCTCTCTATCAAAACTCTGCTCACAAGCTTTTCCAAATCAGACAGCAGGGGATAGCTTATTCCCATATCTGAAAACAAAAGGTCTGCGGAAGAACCTTAGGGCTTGGTAGCTACAAGAAGGAAAAAGCTTTTCTGGAGCTGCGTCTGTAGTTGTTTGTTCACACAGCCAGCCAATGAACCACAGAGATCTGACAGTCACTTGTTCAGTGAAGAATCCCCTCCTGAATGGAGAATTACTCCTCTATTTCACACTTCCATTTCTGACAAAATACCTTTCATACTGAACTAACTGTGAGGAACCAGAGAAATTCCTGGGAATTAAGGACTTGAAGCTGTTGAAAAGAACCAAAGTCTATACCCAGTGACAGCAGATATAGACTGATGGCAGAAACTCTCCTCCAGCTACATTCTTCTCATTGCCCACAAAACTGTACCTAGAGTTCTAAGAATATATTTCAATTGCCCTATGAACTGGAAGATTCAGTGATTAAAGCCTGGAGCTAATTGGGTTATTTAATCATCAGAGTAGACTATTTCTAGTTTCAACTCCCAGGCGTGAGTAACTATATTTGGAGAAAATAAGTGGAAAGAAAGGCAGATAAGTTGTCTTGCTAGACTTGTGAGCTGGGCGTGAACTCTCTTGTGCAGACCTAGGGCAAAACTTTTCCCCCTGCTTTTAGCTTCTCAACAATATTCAAAATGTTATGTGCAAAGGCACAAAGGAGAGGGAGCACTGACACTCTGCTGAGAAGCAATAATCACAAATATCAGTATCATCTCATCTCCTGCAAGATGCCTGGTGTGGGCCACCCTTCTCTCCCAAGTCCTTGCCAACACAAATTTGTACCAGTGCTGAACTGAAAGCACACTGCCACAGCTCCCTCCTTTTATAAATAAACACATCTATGCAAAGTTACAACAAAGCAGGAACTGCTTATTTCTGTTCATTGAGCTTGATGGAATCAATAATCAGCAGGGAGCTGGCAATGGATTTATTAAGGCAGCTCTCAAGACCTCAGTTGTAGGACTGAGATGTCACCCACTAGCCTCATTTCCCTGTAAACAGGAAACTGGGCTAAAATAAATGCCAGTTCAAGTGAAATTAATGGATAACACTCACCTTACATTGCACTCTTTTGCCATCTAAAACAGCTGAGCTTTCCCCTAAATAATTCACGAAAGGCCGTTCAATGACCAGTAACTGATAACTGTATTGTCTCATCTTGTGAAAACAAACTGAAATAAAACCAGAGAAACAGTCCTTAGCATTTCATGCTTATTTTTTGCCTGTCTGAAGTACATCAATCCATATCAGCAGATTTGCTTTTGATTGAAACCAGTTGTTCCAGCTGACACATTAGAAATTCAGACACCTGCAAAGCAGGTGTTTGTCCTTTTCTCTTGATGTGTAAGTGTATAACACTAGAACTAAATATTTATTAGAAACATTCCATCAATCTTCTGAGTCTGCAGAATGTCACATATTAACAGGGCGGGAATAAAAGTCAAAAACAGTAGCAGATGTGAAATATGACAGTGCTGTAAAATGATGAAGGATAGGTAGAACTTTTCACTTTATTACTATTGTAACAAACTTTTTTTACTGAGGAAGCCAAAAACAAATAGAAGAATCTATTGTGCTGGGCACCATTCAGGTTCTTAACTGGGGAATAAATCTTACCCCAAATATTTTTCAATCCATGGCCTTGTAGGAATGCTCTTGCTGACCTTATTCTTGGAGCAGCTCCACTGACAGCAGTGCTGTCACAATGATAAAGTTGTGCTTGTATGTGCTGCAGAATTGGAGCTTTAAAAGATGAAACAAGAAAAAGGGTCACAGCCTACAGGGATGCATATTCCCCATCATATTTACTGGCTGGGAAACTAAGGAAGAGATTACTTTGGGCCACCACAGTCAGAGGTCATCATTAGCCCTGGCAATAACTGGTGGACTTTTTTTGGCATTTGTAGCAGGGAGACCATAGGTCCAAATAGGCTTGGTAGAGAGAATGCTGCTTTGGTAACCCTATAAATTTTAAAATTATTATAAAAATAATTATATTTTGTATTAATATCTCATTAAGTTTTAGTCATAAAAGCAAATTAAGGCAATTTCTCAGCAGAAATGTGAGTACTTTTCTGGAAAGGTAATAATCCAAATGTTGTTCTCAATAACTAACAATCACTTGAAGTTGTTATTCCCACACCAACAGACTGTGGGATAATAAAAAAATAATCTAAACATAATAATTTTAACTGTGAAATGTCACCCACTCTCCAAATTGTCCAAAGGCATTTTTAACAGTTTAATAATAAAAGTACAATTTAAACTACATTAGAGAAACAGAGTAAATTACAAGTTTTGTTCTGAGTGTGTAAATTACAGATTTGAAACATTAAAAATTAACCAAGAAAGGCAATGCAAACTACAGAATGGAACATTTGAAGGTGTTAAGGAACTTGAACTCTGGTCCCAGCTCACTGACGCATTTAATTTTCCTGTAGCACCTGAGTGAAAAGCTCTTGACTTTAGAAGGTATTTTCTGAAGCTTCTACATCACAGTGGTTTTAACCAGGCAGGAACAAAAATCAGTGTCTTGGAAAACCCAGAGCCAAGATAAAACATCTGTGTCATCTTTTTAAATTATTTCTTCTATAGTGACATTTGATGACTAAGGACTGCTAAGTCCATTAGAGCTGGTCTCCAAAACAGGAAGGCTTTAGTGGGAAATGTAATGGGACATCACTGAAAGGTCATAATGAAGTTCATGCTCATAAGAAGTACAAGAATAATTGTTTGACTGAGGTACCATGAAAAGCTTTATTTAGACATAAGTCTGGGCATAAGATTCGTGTTGCTTGAAACCATCTACCACACTCAGTAGAAAAGGTTTTTAATGGGGCCCATACTAAACGAATGGTCAAGACTCTCGTTAAGCCAAAATGTCATATGGCAGTGTGCAGGTCAGAGGAGGATATCTCCCCTGGTATACCTGTCTCATTTTAGGGATTCTCATGCCTTGCTGTGGGAAGGTCCTGCCCCCTCACATGACTCTTTCCCCATTAATTGCAGGCATGGAGACATTCCAGTATGCCTTTGAAAACTAATACTTCGGCTTCCTAAATTGATTTACTCTGACCCTTTATAATTTGCACTGCACAATACTGGAGTCAAAACTGTTCAAAATGGAAAAGAGGGGTACTTTACTCACCTTTTTTTGTATGTGTGTGTTATATTCTTACTGTAAGGTCAAGCAGTGCACAGTATAGAAACACAGGATGATAACATGTACTCATAGAATGGCTTGGGTTGCAATAGATCTTAAGTATCATCCATTTACAATCCCCAGCTATGGGCAAGGAAGTCTCCCACTAGATCAGGTTGCTCAAAGCCCCATTCAGCCCAGTCTTGAACCTTTCAGGGATGGAGCATGCACAGGTTGTTTGGGCAACCTGTGCCAGTGCTTCAGCACTGTCTTGGTTTGAAAGACAGGTACCTGCTAAGGAGGGGCAGGACCTCCTTAGGAAATGTGGAATCCAAATCCCCTCCCTCCGAATTATTATAATTTAAGAAATTAAAGGGGCTT